>JBBPCY010049985.1:0-13044 GCA_037974405.1 Brachyalestes nurse
ATCCATTTTGGAATAAGGCTGTAACAACAAAATGTGGAAAAAGTAATGCGCTGTGAATACTTTCTGGATGCACTGTAACAAGACCAGTGCAGTAATCAACCCAGATGGAGATATAAGCATGGATGAGTCATGAATAAATCTAGTTGGAACTTTTAATTATGGCTACGTTTTTACATTTGGTGATGCAAGGTTAAGATCTTAAAATCTCATTCCTGATTATAAAGAGATTTTTTTAAGTCATTAAATATACATGTACACTAAAGAGTTCTTGTAGTTGCAGAGTAATTGTAGTTTACCATAATACTTAAGCTTTTCCTTTTAGTTCTCTTTTCTTGTAATGCTCCAACAATGTAAATTAGAAGTTATGACTCCATAAATTCATATTATCAGTTGGATGATGTTGGACTTTTCACACTGAGAAAGCCATGTCCTTCCAGAGATCTTATGTTTGCCCAGCCACTCTCCCAACAACCTCATAGAACCTCTTAATAAAGTCCTACCATGCCTCTGAGCCCCTCACAGTCCTGCTTGTCTGCCTTTTAGGCGCCAGTTAAAAATATATACGTTTGTTTCAGCTGAATTTCCAGCTTTTGTGACTGTGACCGAGCCCGAGTGCTAGGGGGCGCTACATAGGCCAATTTACCTAGAATCAGAATCAGAATCAGAAAACTTTATTGATCCCGGAGTAAACTGTCAACTTAATGAAAAGTAAACTACAGTTTGAAACCACCAAACACTGTTTTTGGGGCAGCATTGCACCAGATGAACAGAAATGGTAGACAGCAATTGCATTGCCAGAGACACAGCTGATGCTAAAGGTAGACAGAGCAGTCTTTGAGCTTCAGGAAAGGTCAACTTTTACTCATCTGATAGAACACCTGCAGAAGAACAGAACCTGACCGTTCACACAGCTATTTTTTTTTTTTACAGGCAGCTGTGTGTCTATGAACACTTCTACTGCTTGATTGTTGTAGTTCTTCAAAACAAAAATTGTTATTCTACACATAAAGTTGTAGAAATCAGGAATGCATTCCTCTTAAAGTGATGTAAAGGGGGCATTTGGCTGACGTCCTTATCCTGAGCGACTTACAATCATTAGTTACAGGGACAGTCACCCTGGAGCAACTGAGAGTTAAGTGTCTTGCTTAATCCTCTTGCAGAGTGGAGGTTTGAACCTGTTACTTTGTGGACATTAGGATTTACCCACTAGACTACTACCACCCACGAAAATAAATACCCCATCGACAAGAACGGGATTTAAACCCACATATGCAGAACATAATGGATTAGCGGTCCATTGCCTTAACCACCCGGCCACGTCATCCCAGTTCTGAATATTGCAATGAATAGCAAGCCATTTTTAGCATTTTAGTATTTTTGCAAATATATGTTAAAAAACCCACCTCAACAGCTTTATAGAACATTGGGGCAAAATATCAGTACAAAATGATAGTGAACAACTTGGCTTTGTAAAAGTTCTATAAATGTGTATTATTTAAACAATATTAATTAGCTATTATAAATATAGACCTGCACCCACAGCGGCCCTTTCTGGACAGGTTTGACACCCCTGGTGTAAAGTGACCATTTGTCACACATGAACACACCACACAGTGTGAACAGCACGCATTCTCTGCATTTCACCAAATGAAGCAGCAGGCAGCCAGGAACACAGCGTCCAGAGAGCAGTGTTTGGGGACAGTACCTAGCTGTCCTGGGATTGGAACCCACGACCTTCTAGCGATATCACCAACTTTCTAACCACTAGGCCACCAGCGTCCCACCAGCTGAGTGTTTTTAAACTGCTATAACCTGCCGCAATTGTGTCTCAGAACACCTTCTTAAGTGACTTGAGCAACTGGATTTATCTGTTTCAGATAGGTCTTGGATGTGTTTAGACATTTTTCTAGGGCTTCGGTACAGGGTTCGGTACGGTTCACAATGCAGCGAAGTTAAGTAACAAAAGGTTCTAAAGAATGAGGCTTGGTTTATTTCCGTTTATTTTAAATAAACATTATTGTATTAACCAGTAAACACACACTCTTGCTTATATTTTCATGTATGTGTAAGGCAGCAGAAGTGTTGCGCCAGTAGGTGGCACTATTGCACCACACTACGACCCAGGTTTATGATTTACTGGCGCTTTTTGGTCCCTCTGTGATTCCGTATTACTTCAATCACGTCTTCTCCGTGGTACCGTGTATTCTCCGTACGACATCATGTACCGAACCGTGACCCATGTACCGTGACGGTTTGGTACGAATACATGTACCGTTTACAGCCCTATTGACCATGGATGGTCAAACTCTTGATTACGACTGCAGACTTAATTTCCATTTGATTTAAATATATTGCATCAATACTTTTTTGGTTTAATTTCCCTTTTGCACCAGAAGCTCTGATGTCATGTATTTCATTCATGTAGAAATGATGCACATTCAAATCAAGCAAAATCAATGCAGCAGATTTTTAGTGAAATAAACCTGCGGTTTGATGCTCCAAAGTCTAAGACTAAAACTAATCTCTGTCACAGTCTATTACGGACGTGCACTTTCGGCTTTATGATGGCAGATCTAAAACAACTGTACTATGGACACCTCCTCCTTTTTGTAAGTTTCTCTGGGTTCTGTTTTGTGACACCTTCATTGTAAGTACCATGACTGTGTAGAAAGCAACACCAAAATGACACTTCAATAAAAGAAGCTTGAAGGAACCATGTCTCTCTCTGTCCTTCTCTTAGATAACTTATATCTCAATATAATATATAATTTAATATCTTATATCATTTTAGCTGTGCTGGCCAAGGATCCTTTCTGTGTGGAATTTACATGTTCTTGTTTCTCTCTGGGTTTCCATTGGAAGCTTCGGTTTCCTCCCACAGTCCAAAGAGATGCACACTGGGTAAACTGGAGGTGCAAAATTGCCACTAGACGGGTGTGTGTGTGTGTGTGTCTATCCTGTGATGGACTGGTGACCAGATCCAGCACCCCTGCCACAGTGGGTATAGATAAGTGGATAATGGAAGGATGGATAAATGGATGGTCACTTTAAAAAGTAAAATTGACATTTTATTGAACTTCAGAGGAGTAAAACAAAACAGCTAAAGTTATTCGCTGGGTTCTCCAGTATCACGATAACTCCTACCTCGGTCTTTGAATAAAATAATCACTTTATTTTACACAAGACGCTTTCTTTTACTTAAGCATTCAGGAAGCTACCTTAAGTAAACTAACTTTAGTTTTCAGTTTCCCTCCGCCTTCTGTCCCGAGAGAAATGTTTTCCTTCTGTTGTAAAGGTGCTTTGAGGAGTTTCCAGTTATTTGTCTGTGGTATCAACCTTAAAAAATGATTTCAATTGGCCTGCCCTATGGAATCCAACCTCCAGCTGCTTTGTAGCTCCTCCCACCTTCCAGATACATCATTAGAAGCGGGTTTTCCAACTGAAAGTTCTCAAAATCTCAAAATTTCTCAAAATTTCTCTTTAAATGGCCTGTCAGCAGGTCCAAACTTGTATTACACACTTGATGCAGGGCATTAAACAAAAAAACACGTGAAACAAAGAAAGCCTAGACATTTCAAAGTAACTTATAAATTTATTTTCCATACACATACCTGCTTGCTTTTACATACATGTCTAAGTTCCATAGCATTTCAGTCTTCCGCAGAGAGCGCTCTTCATACTGTGGGCTTGAGTGGCATGGGGTGAATAACGGCAGTGTGTATTAGAATAATAATACAAATGATGTAACATAATGTTTGGTCTCAGGAAAGCACAACGTATATAAAGATGGTATTTTACACAAAGAGCTAACTGTAATGTGTTCATGGTCAGAATTGTGAATCCACAATAATTTCCAGTTTTAAAGTGACTAATATTAAACCAGCCTTTGTGTTCAGCGTTTTTGTGTTTGGCACATACATGATGAAATGGGAAGACTTTTGCTTTACAAAAGAAAACTGTAATACATAATAACAGATAAATGAACATCTACAGACATCTACATTTTAGAACGGGCTTGGTTTTGGTTTGCAGTACTGGGTGAAAGTCTTAGGCCCGGTAGGGGTGTGATGATACAGTCAACTTTTTGTAGAAAGTGCTTGCCCGATCTAGAGAAACATTCATCCAAACCCCAACACCAATCTGGTCTGAAAACGATTCAATATTCTCACACTATTTACAATCAGATTTGAATGAAGAAAACGAAGGACTGCGTTCATTTGTGGCACAGTTTGCTAATGAGAATGCTGGAAGACAGTGAGTGTGGGGGGGTGTAGAACGAGAATGTGATTAACTTAGTTCTTGATTGGCACTGGCTGAACTCTATAAATAATGAAGGTGCATCAATTATCATGAATTAATAGAATATTTATCACACTTTTGCATTGCAAAATCTCAATATTTCGATGCATTGTTACACCTCTACTGTCCAAAAAAAAACGTAAACACCTATGACTTTTACACAGTACTGTATTTTGAGGGAATGTATTGGAGAGTATTACCAGTTCTATAAATGTAATGACGCCACAATTTCTAAGGATTTTTAAAAAAAATAGGTGTGAAAAGTGGCTCATTCTTTGTGACCTTGAATACTGACTGTACATCTGGAAATATGCATAACCATGACTTTATCTTAAAAGATCTGAACATGAGCTTGAATAAATTTGTTGTTGTTGATTATGCAACAGGTTATGGTCACTTTATCCCGTTTGAACAGAATTAAAAGACTTTGATGACATGACTGTCCATTAGTAGCTGAATCAGGCTTATGAACGTATTAAAAGGGGGAATTTTACAATGCTTCTGCATAATTCAGTAGTTGAGACGCAAACAAAGTCTTTCAGAGTGGATTTGATGTGAGACGGTCCATTGTAGAGAGACTTACCAATTTCATTACAACAGTGGTGAATGGAACCAGACGTCCCAGTGTGTATAACACCAATATATTATCTTCTGAGCTTTATATATAATGTTAATGATGAGTAGTGGTAGTATAAACACCCTTCTTCTAAAAATAAATGAAAAGAATTCATTTAATCCCATTGTGTTATTTTTAAAACGATCATAAAACAATGTTTTAGGCCCCAGACAGCATATTAATACCTTCATGTACAACTTTGCTTCGAAACTCTTCAGATGTCTGGTTCCATTCACCACCACAGGCCAATTCTGACTCAACAAGTATTCCTAGAACAGAGCATGTCAAACCCAATCACTCTGAATGACTTTGTGCACATCTAAATGATTATGCATCTCTGTGAAATTCCCCTTTTCGAAATCATCATGGTGATGAAATGAATGTAACGTATATAAATCAGTAGCTCCCTTACGATGCATCTAAGAAGTGTTTTAATTCCATGTGTCATAGTGTGGATTTAGACAAAAAAAGGCATTATACACAAAAACAGTACTGAGGGCTTATAAATCTCCCAATAACAAATAACAAACACATGATGTTTCTTCAGGTAAGATTTGAGGAGGCAAAATCGGCGGCAAAAACACGGATAAAGGTATTAGATTATATCAAGCGCATGACATTCAATGTGTAAAATACATATAAGGTGTAGTTAATAACATAACGATGCATTTATACTGGAAATAACATAATAACATAATAAATTATGGTGAGTTTCTGGCCTTATGTGGTTAAAAAGTCTAAGAAATAGGTATGTACCTCGTGAGGCCTACACGATCCAGCAAGGTTATGTTAGCATGCTTGGTTGAATAACATTAATTAGAACGGATTAAATGTGTTAAGAGTCAGCCTGCTCAAATCCTTCCTGAAGAGAACACGCAAAGTGCAAATATAACTTCAGGGCATTCTGTTTTTCCAATGTGGCGGCTGTAGTTTGGTTAAGCTCTTTTCGAGTTTTTTTTTTTTGTTTTTTTTTAACGTACAAAAGGGACAAATGACAGTGGAACCCACTCAGTATTTTTGTAAACCCTACAAAAAAGCCCTAAGGAGAAATCTCCCGCATTTCTTTGCTTCAAAAGTCCCTCAAAGTTTAGCTCAAAGTTCACATTCAGTCTGTCGGTTTGTATGGTTACTTCTTTCGCGTTGCAGAACGTTGCCATCTGACCTACTCCACAGTTTAAGCAGACGATGAAGGGATACCTGCCATTTAGCGCGATGCTAGCTTCGTCTTTTTTTTTTTTTTTGTGCTACATAGTTAGCGACAGCCGAGCAGCTTGCAGCTGGAACTGAAGTGGATCCAGACTAGAGACAGATTAGCTTAGCCAGTATGACTGCGGCGTTAACAAAGGTCATTTGCTAGCCTGGCTGTAGGGATGGGTATCGAGAACTGGTGCTGCCGGTTCTTGGACTGGTCAGTTTATGTAGCTTCAATGCATTGTAACACAGCTACATTTCCAAATTGTTGATGCTGAATTGGATCAGTGGGAGAAATGGGAGCCCACCTGCACCACCACCAATCTGTTGACCACACATTTGTAGTAATCGCTCATATCTTTATATATATATATATATAGATATATATAAGGAGCCAGTTTAGCTGGTCCTAATTTCTCCAAAAAGTCATAAAGTCTTTTCATTAATGTCTTTATTTTCTGCACTCAATTATGAACAGTAGAATCCATGAGTATCAATAAGTATCGGTATTGATAACGGTATCGGTAACCATACCCATCCCTATCTGGCTACAGCTAAAAACGAATGCCAGGGCTAGCAAAGGTAACAGAGAGGCTTGGGTAACAGCAGAGCGTTGCAGATTACAGTAACAGGCTAACATCACAGTACACTACAGTATAGTTGAAGACAGTATTATTGCAGGTTTTGTCGAGAGTTACGGTCGCCCAGCGATGAAAAGACACTGGTGACAAAAGAATACTAGCGGTGAAAATGTAACTTGACTGAAAGAAACGATCCTGGCTTTCAGGTCTGAAAAAACAGACTAAAAACAACAAAACGACGTCTCTGTTTGCAGTATATTGAGTATATAAGGATGCTATGTACGTTTGATAAGCTTGTGTATGGAGTCTAGCACAAGGTGAACGGTCAGAACTAGCAGCTTCGTCCTGTCCAGAACAGGCCAATGTTGTTGCGCAAAAGGATCATAATGATTGTGTTGAAGATACTCTTTTCTGGTTGATAATTCAAATACACTTTGCTTATCCTCCACCTGCTGATTCGTGCTGTGAAAATGAACGATTCTCTGATATCATGCGAACATGAAATCACAGAATCCTTCCCAGTGAGAAGAAATAGATCCATATTGCCCATAGAACCACGGTCCTGAGCCAAGAAGAGATGCATTGTGGGTAGAAGCGGTAAAAGTGTTATCAGGCGAGATGGGTCACACAACGTCAATCTCCCTCTCTATACCCACATATTTCAGCGCGTCAGCCTGGCTGTACCTATGAGGGAAAATAGATTCATTAGTGTGTCGTCTACAAAGTGCACCAAGGACCAAGGAATACAGACTGTGTTCTGTCCACAGTGTTAAAATTAATTATTTTATTAATTTTCTGTAACCACTTAATCCTTACTTAAGGATTAACCTATCCCAGGGACCCACCCTGGGTGGGGCGCCGGGCCACTCGATTACTTACATAAGACCTCGTTCACACGGACGTTTGAATCTTGGATAAATGAACGTGCTCTGAACTCCATGGGCGTTTTTGTAGCGTTTTGTATCTGCGCTTGATTGGCGTTACACTGGCGTTCGTCTGACTCTGTTTAACTCCAGCCTGCAGCCCAATGTGTAGTTTCGTGTATTCACCTGTGGGGGCAGTAATCATTCTCTCCAGATTGTTTACGTGTTGGGATTTGTAGTTTTACATTTTCCTTCAAAACTTGATTTGTTGCGGTCACCAGAACAATTGAAACATGGGACATATTCAGTCCTCCAGAATGTCAACCGAATGCCATGTAAACGCAGTGTCGGCGTTTTCTTTGCGTTCGTCAGGATTTCGGCAGAAATTGACGCCAAGAAATCATTTCATGCAGCGTTTTTTTGATGCCACCCGAACGCGCAGCCGGCCGAGCGCCGGGGCTGAACGCCAGAAAAACACCTGCTTCAGACGCCCGTGTGAACGAGGCCTAATAGTTACAGTCCTAATGTGGTCTAGAGACTATAAAACGTAACTGATGTCCTTAGAAGGAGTGAATCCTTAATTCATACCTGTAGTCAAAAAAGAGCTCCTCCCCCTGCTGTATAGCCCTTTTGGCAAAGATTCCGATGCGGTGGTCCCCGTTCACCATCACAACTGTAAAACCAAACAGCATTCCTTTAAAACTATTACTTCTGATTAAGTCAATTTATTCAATCATCCATTCTTTTATCCATGCATCAAAGTATCTATGTGTCTATCTATCTATTTATTTGTTTATTCTCTAATACTGAGCCTCTCATTTGAGGCAAAATACATTTTTGGGGGTGGGTATTTCAACCTGGGCAGTTCTAGTTTCCAAACCCACCAGTCCTCCAAAGTCTTAGGATCTGTCTATTCCTGATAACAGTGCATCTATGGATGTCACAATTATAGATTTTGGTGGCACGATTATCGTCTGGGAAATAATCACGGTTTCACGATTATCACAATTATTCCACATGTATTAATTTCACAATGTAGACAATCACATTCTTTAGAGGTTTTTGCCTTTTATTTACTGCTGTCTTTTTTTTTTAAAGGGAAAACAACCTAAACAAATAATTCAGTGCATAAATGGAATATAAACAAATGGATACTGGCTTTTGTAACATAAATAATGTAAACAGTGATGCGTCATAGTGAAAACAAAAAAAGTCTGTTTCTTTAGAATTAAATTTAAGCTTTCATATTAGCTCATTTCCCTATTAAAAAGTATTCAAAAGCTGCAGGACTGGAGTGCTCTTTTGTCTTTCAGTTTAAGTTAAAGTGCAAAAATGTGAGCATATTTGTCATTCGCTGACTGTACTGTTGTGTTTCTAGCACAAGTGCACTGCTGATGAACCGTTTTCGGGCAAGTCTCGCCAATCTGTTGATAGCACTGTCATAATCTAGGTTTTAAGAGCGCCAACAGAAACACTGTGTTGAGAAGCCTTTACGATTAATTAACCGTGCTGTTTTAAATCGCGGTTAACCGTGAAACCGATTAATCGTGACATCCCTAGACGCAATCACATATACCTCATATAAATATACACTATATAGTGTACATTTACATATGAACTATAAACCTATACACTACATAAAATTACATAGCTCTTATTTTTAAATACAAAGTAAAATCTCATTACAGTTGTTAATTCGAAGCGAATATGTAAAAAAAAAAAAATGCCTAAAACGTATTCACCATAATAAACCATAATAAAGGGTCAGGTAAGTATCAGGATATGGATTTTCTAATATTGCCACATGCCTAGTTATAAGTAAGACCTGTGAACAGAAATTCATGAGACATCTGGACACCTGTGCAATGAATCACTAAGAAATAAAAATGTTCACACTTTGCATGTCATGACTAAGGTTTGTTTATTATAGAACGTTAGAAATAAGTGTGAGAAAGTACGGTGAGTAAAGATGCACTGTTAGCAATGCCAGAAACAGTATCAGAGACAATACTGACTCTTAAGTGCTCCGAGTTATCAGTATTGGAGACTCCATCATGCAAAGTCTGAGAAATGTACTTCATCATCCGTATGATACACACTGGCATCTGTATTATATATTATAACACAGTAATATCTGTGTAATACGGCATAATCAATGCAAAAATCCAATAAATTCCATTAAGATGCCCGTGTTGACAGTAGAGCTGGGAAATACATCATCTACACAGAAACATTGCAATATTAGTATGCAATACTCCTTTTAGTTTGGTAGATATTTAATAGATTACATCATGATTTAACAACCTAAATTATATTCATTACACAGTATCCATAACAATAACAGTGTCCCTGCCTGCTGCCAAGCAGTTTGCTTTAAGATTTTAAGGTATTTTGTGCCGTTTGGACAAAATAGTCCAGTCAAAATAAGCTATGTTGGATATATAAGACACTTCTTTGAGAAATACCAAGACAGAAAAGTCTCATCATAAATTTTCATTCAAACACCAACTTTATTCCTACTAACTTAAAAGTGATCTGATGTGTATACTGTGAACTGTATTTTGTGAATTTTATAATTATTGCCCAACTCTAGTCAACAGATACTTTAAATGGACGATAATACAGAACAAATACTGTGACAATGGCTAGAACTTCAGGTTTGATTCTCAGAATTGCATGATGGTGGTTAAAAGTGGCATTCGTGCATCCATAAGAAAAAGTCACATCATAATGTGACTTTTTATGTAGAGGCATATTAGGCATCCATGGCTCAAGCTCAACCCTGTATTTAGAATCTAGTTAGTCTGGCAAAACAGTCATTTTCAGTCAGTTTGATCCTTAGCACTGCATTTAGTCAAGCTAGACACCATAAAACCAAAGCCCTCATTAATGCACACTGATTAGTTACACATCAAGATACATTTTTGATTGAAAAGAAATAATAAATTGATCCCTCAGCAGCAAAGGTTACAGCAACGTTGCAAACCATGTTAGTACGACTGGCCCAGATAATCTCAATACTTGAGTATTCACAAGCTTGGTCTTTTTTTAAGCTACAAAAAGTAGTCGAAAATAAATTAGCACTGTTGAACAGTTACTATTAGTATACAGAAATGATTAACATCCATTTTATTTAGCAGTTTTAGTTGAATGTATCAGATTCATCCAGTCATTCCACTCAGAGTGAAACAAACTGCACTGCTTTTTACATGGACACTGAAGAAAAAAGCAAAGATATATATAAACCAAGATATTATTGCATGTGTGCAAGCGCTTTAAATGATCAAATGTTTTAGGAAACTTGTGTGAGAAATGGTTGGTATACTTCGGAGGCTCGACAAGTTTGGCACTTTTACACTGACACAAGGAACCGTTCTGTACCATGAACAAATGTTTTTCCATTATACATTAACCAAATCGCACCTGATCCCTTACCCGAGCTGCTCGACGGCAGGGCCAAAAGTTGGCCGCATCCCTGCTTTCTGATTGGTTGAAATGTCATCACAACATGCAAAAGTACAAGCCCGACTGTCTGTTTGGGCTGAAGATCAATTCGGTGGGAGTTTTTTTCATGATCCAACAAATTTAACGCTGTGAGAAACGTGAAGGTGGTTCAGGACAAGTTATCTGAGTTATCTGAGTTTGGTTTTCAACACATGGATAAAGAATGCAGGGAAAAAATTAAAAACTCATACAAGACTGTAATTAATAAATGGCTCTGAAGGAAAAATGTTCTCCATGGACATGGTTTTGGCACGACCGGCCATAAACTGTGTGGAGAGAATTGAGTCAGAAACTCTGTTACCGGTTTGAGACACACTGTAAAATTAAAACGCGCTGCAAGTTCTGTGCCATCGCAGTGCAGTTCAGGTACAGGACAGTTCCTGTATACCTACAAAAAGGTGCCTGTTGATTAACGAATCTTCTCAAATACATAAGAATAGTTGTGCTTATCCGAGTATTGGTGAATGGCTTCCCATTGGTGAATGGGTTAAATGCTGTGGTGTGTCCTGTGGTCGTGACTATAAGGGGCCACTTTACTTTTTGTTGACAATTTTAGTATTTCTTAAAAGCGATTTTGAGAACAAGTACTCAAGTATTCAAACCCCGCAAAAAGCAGTCTGGGCCAGCCCTACAGGTAACTCACTTAAATTAAACAGTGCGATAGAAAAAGGCTAAAGCAAGCATCAGAGGCAAGAGACTGGTCTTAAATTCCTAATGAGAAAATCAGAACAGTGATTTCGGCACAAGGCAATTTTACCTCATTTAAAAGCTTAAAGAGCTTTTAAAACACACTTAGAAGCACCTGATCCTTTACCTGAACCAAAGCGCCCCGACAAGGTTACCCAAGCTCTAGATCTGGGACCCAGCACACAGCACTCTCAGTTTTTCAGTCACTTACCTGTGTTGGAGCGACGACGGATGCCGAAATCCCAGCTGGAGGTGATGTCCATGGACTGAGAGAGGTCACATGACTGGCCATCTCCACTTACACCACCATCTCCCAGTAAACCGGACATCGACCCCCCACCAGCCGACGTGGCAGCCGAATGGCACTTCTCCAAGTCCACGTCATGGTCAATCAGCACCATTTCACACATGCCCGAGTCATCACTAGTCACGTGGGACTGTCGGATGTGGGCCAGGATGATGGTGGGGTTGTCAAGGAAAGCCATTCTGAGCAGCTGCTCCTCCCTCAGCTCCTTAAGCAACCCTCCCACCCTCCTCTCCTCGCCTCGCCTCGCTCTCTCCTCTTCACTTGTGTGTTCTTCTGGCACTTAACCGAGGCGCGACTCCTCTCCTTCCTCACCAGCGACGTCCTCTTCTTTTCGGATTGGTTTTCTGCATGTGTGCCTGTCTGTGAAAAATATGATGACAAACAATCATGCTCCATCACCATCACAACACATTCTCCATCACAGCTCAAATGCCAAGTGAAGCAGTGAATACTGATCAAACTTAATATAACAAATATAACATAGTATCTTATGACATGTAACTTTTCACAGATGAAGTTAATGAATCTCTGTTACTAATGTTAATGCAGATAAAGGTAAGAAAACACAGGTTAAAAATGACAATCTCTTCTTTTAGGGTTGGTTTTCTGCATGTGTGCCTGTCTGAGAAAAATGCAAGACCAGTTAAAAACTCGTCTTTATCACTATGATGACAAACAATCATGCTCCGTCATCTTCACAACACATTCTCAGTAACAGCTCAAACGCCATCTAAAGTAGTGAACACGTATCAGATTAGAGTAACAGAAAACGTGAAAGAGAGGTGAAGAAGAATGAGTGGAATGGGTGGAGAAGAGTGGTAGGAGTGTGTTGGGAGGAGGATGCTGAGAAGAGAGGCAGGAGTGTGTTGGGAGCAGGATGTTGAAGAGAGACTGAGTGTGTTGGGAGGAGGATGTTGAGGAGACTGAGTGTGTTGGGAGGAGGATGTTGAGGAGAGACTGAGTGTGTTGGGAGGAGGATGTTGAGGAGAGAATGAG
>JBBPCY010050006.1:0-13043 GCA_037974405.1 Brachyalestes nurse
TAAACTGTACTGTGATGGTACTGAAGGTGTATCAGGTTCTAAACTGTACTGTGATGGTACTGAAGGTGTATCAGGTTTTGATGTTCCAGTGTATCTCAGTCCGGTGACGGAGTTTTTGACTCAATTCTCTCCACAGTTTATAGCCGGTCGTCCCAAAACCGCATCCATGGATTCGAACCGGCGGAGAGTTTTTCTGTCAGAGCCGCTTTTGTTATTGTGTTTTTTTATTATTTATAGTCGTTTGAATGTTTAATGTTTTCTCTGCGTTCTTTATCTGTGTGATGAGAACCTTCACGTTTCTCACAGAGTTAAAGATATATTTGTTAAAGTCGTAGAAAACTCCCACTAAAGTTTATCTTCAAACAGACAGTCGAGCTCGTACTTCGGCAATTTCCTAGGTGTTAGTTTGTCTCTCCATTGTTGTTTTTTTGTGCAGACAATAATGAACAATGGCCTCATTCTGTGTTGTGGTGACAACCTTTCGACCAATCAGAAAGCAGTGATGCATTCCATCAAGCTGCAGCCCGCTTTTGGCACTGCCGTCGAGCAGCTCGGGGTCGGCTCAGGTACAGGTTGCTTTATCTGTAATGGAAAAAGGCTTGTTCGTGGTAGGACATGGTTCCTTGTGCCAGTGGAAAAAGATTGTAACCGTCCAGTTGTTTACAGATTGCCCCGCAGTGCCTGAAAGGCCTAAGCCATTTCCAGGTGTGAGCATCAGTGTAATAGCTTTTGCCTTTGTGAAGGTAATTCTACAGTTGCTAGCTGAGAAATGAGGTAAAGCCGAAGTGTTGAACACTGAAAAGGGGGAAAAGCAGGAAGAGATTGTGTCACCCTCGGGTCTGGAAAGTGTGAGAGCACAAGCCACACTTTATGATAGACACGCTGTCATCGTAACTGCAAATAACAGCCAAGACTTGACAGCCCAACTCCCTCCAGTGAAACCCTGTTGGGAGACAGACGACACATTTCATCAGCTGTCACTCACACTAGACTCAGTTGTGTGGTTACCCAGTGTCTCCTTCATGGAAGATTCACCACACCATCGACCATCACTGTGATAATAAATCAAGGCTATTGCCTGCAGCTGGCCTGTGGAATCTGTACCAACACACCAGGTCTGGCTTCAGTTTCCTCAAGGCTTCTTTATGATGTGGTCAATGGAGGGATCTTAAAAGATCGGTAGGGCTCCATCAATATAGATGCTGTGTTTCCGTATCAATAACAAATTTAGTCATCTGATATCGTCCTATATGATTATATACAGAATATTTACATTTCTGGCATGTAGCAAACTCTTAACAGTTATAGAGGAACGATGATTGAAACAGTGGACCACTCATTTTCTCTCAGTTCTCCTACCATAAAAATGTATAGCATAGTTATGTTATTTTAACCATAATTATTTTTATTTTTGCATTTAAGTTAACAAATGATCACAAAATACTTTCAAAAAACATAATTTACAGATTAAAAACTATTATACCCTTCATAGCATGCTACAGAACACTTAAATGCTTTAAAGACATTGGTTTATTATTGGAATTACAAAATGATACATTTCTGTAACCTTAATAAATATCAGTCAGCTGAGCCCAGATTTTATATTTATAATATTAATTGGGCCTAGCTGTCATGAATATATAAATAATCTGGTCAAGTTTGTTTATATCGCCCATTATTGTACCCAAAGGTCATTCCATGTGCTTTACAGGAATTTAATAAAAATAGTAAGCATAAATAGTAGTAAAAAATAAGAATAAAGAAATAAAGGGATACATTAATAGCGACATTAACTTGTAAAGACGTGGCTGGAGGAGTTCAGTGTGCAAGAACTTGACTGGCCACACAGAGTCCTGACCTCAACCCCATCCAGCACCTTTAGGATGAACTGGAACGGAGATTGTGATCCAGACCTTCTCATATAACATCAGTGTCTGATCTCATAAATACTACAGAATGAATGGACACAAATTCCCACAGAAACTCCAAAATCTTGTGGAAAACCTTACAGGAAGAGTGGAAGCTGTTAAAGCTGTTAAAGGGGGACCAACTCCATATTAACGTCTATGGATTTGAATACAATGTCATTAAAGTCTCTGCTGGTTTAATAATCAGGCATCCAAATACTTTTGTCCATGTAGTCTATCTATGAACACTGAAACTACTTAACAAATCAATGTCTTTTGTGTGTTATAGGAGGTTTGGACGACACATTAGCCTCATAGGTCCAGTGCAAAACTTCAACAAATCAGCTGCTAAACTAAATTTGAGGACAGGTGGAGTATAATGTTTCACTAGTCATTTTAAAGCAATACATTCTCAGAGTCTAGGCCAGGTCAAACAGAGAGGGCCAAGAGGTGGGGTGTATGTTTCAGATGCATCATGTTTGTATATCCTTCATGCTACACTTACTGGCTACAATGTACACAAAGACTTTCAGGGCCTTAAGTAGACTGAGTTGCACATTATGGTGAGTTGATTCAGTAATACTATGAAAACATAACTGACAGACAATTCTAACCAGCTCACATCCCCACTTTCCAAAGAAAACTCGTTAGTTGTTTGTTTTTAATCGTTACACCACTTGAAAAGCCATTCATGCCACGCACCTCGTGGCCGGGTGCAGTCCGGAGGGGTGGGGGGTTGTGATTGAGTGTGTTTATGTGGTCCATCACTGCCATGCCAGAACAGGCCCACCTGTAGTCTGGGAGTCATTACAGGGAGGTCATGGGATATCCTCTGTGTAAACGCAAACTCACTTCAGCTCAAATTGGGTGTAAAGATCCCATTTCCTTTCCTTCGCCACCCCGGCCACCTGTAGAGGGACGGGGCTTGACAGCAGCACGGTCCCCCGGTATCCATTACGCTCCCATTACAACCCAGAGCAGAGAACGGGCACATTTAGGAGCTAAATGTTTTTCATAACTTATGTGGAGGGCAGTTTAAAAGATGCACCTCAAATTCCTTATGCAACAATGGTTACTGTTTAAATTCACAATTAGGGTTTTAATTCACATTTTAAAGAAGTTATAGCATTATGCACTATGTGGAGGACAATATTTTAAATTCTACACTGCACTATTTAGGGAGCTGTTGGAGATACAGAGGGAAACGGCATGAAGAACGCACACTATCATTGTGGAAGTAATTTGATAAGCAAAAATAACTTATAAAACAAAGTATTTTGCACTAAACATTGCTAAATTAGGATTTGTATTATTTAATAATACAACAAAGTATGACAAAAATATTATGGCTAACAATATGACAAAGTATGACAAAAAATATTATGGCTAAGAATATGACAAAGTATGACAAAAAATATTATAGCGAGAGTGACTTACTATGTAAAAAAAAAAAAAAAATTTTTAGGACAGCCCCAATATTTCAAGAAAAAAGAAAAAAATAATAAAATAATAAAAAGAAATACTTTTTTACATGCATTTTACATGCTTGTGCTTGTATATAAACCTCAAAACGGTAGGCATTTTTTTTTCTTCGGCCGTAAGCGGTAGACTTACATGCAGTCAAAACACAAACTCTACTTAAAATAGTTCCCCTTAACAGCCATTTATACTGATTTGCTATGTTCTAAACATGTGCCTCGCTACTGCAGGATGTGGATTTGTGACACTTTTACAAAAATTGAGTAAGAAGAATGCTAGAAAGGATACAAAAAAGTACAAGTTCATGGAAAGACTGCATTTACAAAGATAAGGTCTTTATCCAAGATTCAACAGTCCATGATCGCTTGGTGACAAGCAGAAACATATTTTATCATTTTTTATGTTGTCCATCATTTTATTAAAGCAAAAATCACTTGAGTCTTGAGTTACGGTGATTCGATCATGATTAAGTGGTAGGAACTCTGCTTCTTAAGATGCCTCTTGTTTGTCTATTCATTTCTCATACCTCCCAAAACACAACCCCCCCCCCAAACTTTCATGAATTCTTTTCTAAATTGTTGTCATTTTGTGATACTGAAACAAAACAAAAGGCTCAAACACATCAATACCTAAAAAAACTGAATCTAAATGTAGTTCATTACATTATTTACATACATAATTCATTTACTAAACAAAAATAAATGTATTATTTTATAACAAAGTAGTTCATGAAATTTGCAATGATAAGTGACTGAGGGTCTTTATCCATGATACAGAGGTCCATGGTTGTGTGGAAACAAACAGTTGCATTTTTGTTGTATTATGCGAGGCAGGGACTCACCCTGGGTGCGGTGCCAGTCTACCGCAGGGTGCACACACACACACACACACACACACACACACCATTCACTCAGACACACACACACTCTCCCACCCACACACACACATACACCCTCACACGACACACATGTCTTTGGACTGTGGGAGAAACCCAGAGACCCCGGAGGAAACACACACCACTATCAGGAGAAGATGGAAACTCCACACACACACACACACACACACACACACACACACAAGACCAGGACTCCGATTCAAACTCCCAATACTGGAGGTGTGAGGCAACAGAGCTACCCACTACACCACCACTGGGGCATCAATTAATACAATTACGTTTAATTATTGTTGTAAAAAAACATGAATATCTTTAGACATGTAAGCTAGCTTCTAACATAAGCTAACAATGTGTTTTTTTTATTTTAAATCATAACTGGAATTATAATTGTCATTTTTTAAGAGATGTTTAGAATCTTGAACTGATCCACATTTAGAGCTATAGGACAGCTAACAAACCCGAAGTCACATCACACCCACATCCTGTATGACATGATGCTCTTGTTCAGCACACACTTGGACACTAAATCAGGTGGACTGGGCTTTGGTCATGACCATCATGTCCAACAACACACCACCCCACCCCCCGACACCCCCATGATTGAACATCGTGCACCTCGCCATATTTTACCCAGACAGAAAGCACGGATGGTCACCGAGCTGGGCTGCTGAGAGTAATGCCAGCAAGAAAGGATGAGCAATTAATCATTCATTAATCATTCATTAATCGTTCATTCATTTAATTTCCTTAATCAGGAATAGGCCACGAATAACGCATTCCAGTTAATCACCTGCCCTCTGCATGAAAAGCTGGTATTTTTCAAGCTGTAAACAAGACAACTACAAGACCCAGGGTCTCATTTTTTGACCTTTTGTGTAAACCATGCAGAGGCAGGATTCCATAGAAAGTGATGTATTATTTGATTTGTAGTGTGTGAGAATGTGGGTGTATTTACATCTACTCCTGACTCTTCATATACAGAAACCCCTAGTGGTATAAACATATAATCATGAGAAATAAAATCATGAGAGGAACAAAATCAGCCTTTTCTACATAACCGATGTAATTATTAGTATTGTCTCATAATAGATGTATCATCAGTTTAGCATAGTTAAACTGACTCAGTGTTGCATTAACAAACAGTGGTTTGTGACAACTTTTCATTCTGTACGAGTGCTAACTTTTTACATTTTATTAATCACAACTTGTTATGATTGACATAGACTTCAGCTTATTTAGACCCCACTAAGCATAGACTGAAATCTATAAAAGACACTGGCAGATTCTTTTTAATGGATTCATACTCATGAAGCATCTCATAAAAATAACACCAGAAAAAATCTACCTGAATTAGCAAAAAGCAATGTAAAGGATGTCACAGCTCCCACAGCCATATTTTAAGAACTAAAATAAATACAATAAATACAATTTTTAGGAAAGTCCCAATAATCAAATCTTTCACAATTTAGGTTAGATAAATACTGTGTGATAGCTGTTATTCTGAACTGATTCATTTGGCTAATAGTTATATGAGCCTATTTTTTATAACAAATGAAGGAAATTTTTACATGCATTTAATGGGTGCTTGTGTATAAACCATTGATCAACATGCAGTCGAAAGACAATTTCTACTTAAAAGTAGTTCTCCATTATAGACATTTATACTGATTTTCTGAATATATCCCTCGCTGCTGTGGGGTGTTTTTAGCACTTTTACAAAAATGGATTAAAGAGAATGCCAGAAAAGATTAACGACTGAAGAAGGGACATCCTTAATATATTTATGATTAATGTTGTATAAAAACACTTACTTCTTTTTAAAGAAGGAAAAGTCAGACTGGCTTCAGACGCAGTCAGTACTTACAGGTCCCATTTCACTTTGTGAGATTTTTTAACATTAATACGAGTTTCCCTAGACTGATTATGGTCCTGCAGTGGCTAGAAATTGTGATATGTGTAAAGTGTGCTTTGATCATCCTGCTCCGCCCTTCAGAGAGAGACAGCTCAGAGGGCCCATTCTGGAATTTAGCCCCTTATGTCATCATAAGGGGAAATGATCCGTCCCCTTTCCCGCCCAGTGAATTTCGACCCTCCCCTGAAAAAAATTGCTCCACCCACAGTCATGGCTTGCAGAGGAGGGAAACATGGCAGTTGCTTCATGAACACAGATGTAAAAATGAACACAAATGTATTTTTTTGTTCCTTCACGCAAGCCTCTGAGGAATACAGTATTAAATACAGTACTAGGGGACCACTAGGACCTATATAAAAGCATAACAAATCAGCATGTCATGGGACCTTTAATGGCTGTACTAGCAGCCATTTACACTCCCACCAAATTACATTATGATGGATGAACTCAACAAGGTGAATAAACAATGAAACATATATGATTTCTTGACTATAACACAACACACATGAACGTACTGGTAAACAGACAGACTTTGAAAGGGTGTAGTAAACGAATCAGCACATCATATCGAAGTGTGTGTTTAAGTGACAGTTAATTATTCACTTTCAATGAGGAGAACTAGTTTTTGAATTGGTCTCACTATAATTTAAGGTTTAGAGCGACAGTCTCTTTTCTTTGTCCATCTCCGATCCCCTACTTGCACCTTGACTTGGCGAACTAAACCGTCAGTCCCTTCTAGGGTTTCAACCACTCTTCCCAGATGCCATTCGTTCCTTGGGAGTAGGTCTTCCTTGATGATGACTATGTCATTCACCTTCAGGTTGCGTCAAAGTACATACCACCTTTGCCTTAAAGATGTGATTAAGAGATATTCTCTTCTCCACCTGCTCCAAAACTGCTCGACTAGGTACTGTACTCGACGTCATCTCTTTGCCGCATACATATCTTCTCTCACAAACTTTCCAGGAGGTGGCAAGGCGGCCTTCGATTTCATCAAGATCAGTTGGTTAGGTATCAAGGGTTCTAGTGACTTGGGGTCATTGATTGAGTCAACACTTAATGGACGGCTGTTTACAATGGTCATGGCTTCATAGAACAATGTTCTCAGCGAGATGTCATCTAGTCTACCCGGACACTGAGCGATTGTGACCTTAAGCACATTGCGGATGGTACGAATTTGCCGCTCCCAGACTCCTCCTGCATGGCTTGCTGAGGGAGTGTTGAAAATGAACTCACTGTCTATCAGGAAAGCTTCCAACACCTTGGTGTCGCACTGTTTGAGGGCTTCCTTGAGCTTGTTCTTAGCCCCCACAAAGTTTGTGCCCTGATCGCAATAGAGCTGGGAATGACAGGATGCTTTAGTTCTTGTCTCAGGGCTGAGTTTTTTAGTCTCCCACCGACATGAATGAGTCCTGCTACAATGAAGGGATCAAGGCAGCGCAGAGGGTTTGAGCTTGGAAGACAGTCTTTATGTGGGCTCTGCAATACCTTAAATTCTAGAGCAAATGCTTGCTGCTGGACAAGCTTAATGACTGTTTCAATGGCCCTCCTACGTTCTTCAACAGTCACCAGATCACCATGAACTTTCGCCCTGGACCCAAGTCTCTTAATTCTTGAGACTACTTTAACAAGTGTTGTCCAGGTGGAAAACTGGTTGAGGCGATTTAGGACATCCTTTGGCTCTCTGACCTGTGTTGTAAATGCATGGACCGACTTAACTTCTGGGTCACCAACAAGAAGACACGTTGAGGTATTAGGTGATGGACACACCTCTTGTTCCCATAAGAACTTGGGTCCTGAAAACCAGTTGGTTAAGGAGATGTCGGCAGCATCAAGACCTCTGAAGGCGTGGTCAGCAGGGTTCTGCGCACTATTGACATAGTGCCATTGATTTGAATTGGTCATTTCTCTGATCAGCTGATCTCGGTTTGCGACGAACACATGAAACCTCCTTGCCTCGTTGTTAATGTAGGCCAGCACCACCTGAGAGTCAGTCCAGAAGAACTCTTTGTCGATTGACATCTCAAGCTCTGATTTCAGCATGACACTTATTTTGGATGAAGTAACAGCAGCCGTGAGCTCCAATCTTGGGATGCTAGTGATTTTTGTGGGTGCAACTCTTGCTTTTGCCATTACCAGACTGCAGTGAACCTCATTTTTGCTGTTTTTGTATCTAAGGTAGGAACAGGAGCCATATCCAGTGTTACTGGCATCTGAGAAGTGGTGTAGCTCCACTTTAACAACTTCACCGAAGTTCAGAGGGCGGTAACATTGAGGTATGGTGACTTCTTTCAACTGTGTCAGGCCTTTCTTCCACTTCTCCCACCGTGGACGTAGGCTCTCTGGGATTGGATCGTCCCAGTTGATGCCTCTGTGGCACAACTCTTGTAGGATGGACTTCCCACTAAGGGTGAAGGGAGCTACAAACCCAAGTGGGTCATAAAGGGAGTCGACAACTGATAAGAGACCTCGGCAGGATGGGGGTGGTCCATTGCATCGATGCTAAAACTGAATGTATCGTTTTTCATCGACCATTGTATGCCAAGCACATGCCCATCTGGTGCTGCATCTGGGTGGAGTGTTAAAGGATCAGTGGGTATTGCTCTTTCAGAGGGGGCAACACAGGAGAGGGCCTCTATTTGGTTTAAGTTGAACTTATGCAGGTGTAAACCTGCACCTTTGCACAGTTCTTGACTGTTAACGATCAGTTCTTTAGCCTCCTCAACTAATGCAACACTAGTTAAGCCAATGTCCACATAGAAATTCTTCTCAATGAACGCCGATGCAGTAGGTTGATTCACCTTGTGTTGTTGGGCTAGATACTTCAGGCAAAAGTTGGCGCATCCTGGGGAGGAAGAAGCGCCAAATAGATGAACCGTCATCCTATATTCTTTCGGCTCGGCTTCCAAATCTCCACCCTCCCACCAAAGGAATCTTAAGTAGTTGCGAACTTCTGGTGAAACGTAAAACTGGTGAAACATTCTTTCAATGTCACAGGTCACAGCAACTGCTTCTTTTCTAAACCGACAAAGAACTCCCACTAGAGGATTGATGAGGTCAGGGCCTGTCAGCAGAGTATCGTTCAGAGAGACGCCATGGAATTTTGCTGAGCAATCAAAAACTACTCTCAGTTTGTCTGGCTTCCTGGGGTGGTACACCCCATGATGTGGGATGTACCACACAGACTCTCCCTCAGAGGCCTTAGGGGCTGGCTCTGCATCACCTTTGCTGATAATATCCTCCATGAAGGATATGTAATGGTTGCGGTATTGTTCATTGGCCTTTAGCTTTCTCTTAAGGTGTTGCAACCGAACAGTAGCCAGCCTTTTGTTGTTGGGCAACGATGGTGAGTTGCTGCTCTTGAAGGGAAGGGGCATCATGTAATGACCATCTTCCTTGTGCTTAATGTTATCACTAAGAAACTGCAAGAAGTGAATGTCTTCTTGAGACACATGTTTGTCTTCATAGCCTCTCTCATTAAAATCTGATTCCAGGACCCTCAGTACATCTGTGGTGGATGGTACTGGTATTTCTTTTACTGCGACTCTATGCACAAAACTCTGGTTTCCTTGCCTGTCTAAGTGGGGATTGGCAGACCCTATAATGCTCCATCCAAGCACAGTTCTTTGTGCAAAAGGTTCATTTTCATCACCCATAATGACCTCTAAGGGAGCCAGTGCTGAGGGGCAATCATAGCCAATTAGCAACCCCACCTCACAATCTTGGAGTGGTGGTAACTTGGTGGTTAAGTGTTGCAGATGCGGCCACTGGTGTGCTGTAGCTTTGGTAGGGATATGGGACTTATCGATCGGGATGAATTCTCTTGTGTAAGCTTGTTGCAGCTGGACACTGAATTCAGAGTTGAGACCACGAACCTGAAGCCCATTGACAATTTCACTTGCTATGACTGTGTCAACAGCTGTCATTGTGCTGAGTTTGAGCTGCACTGATTGAGTGTTCACATTTAGCTCAGTGACTATGTCCTCTAAGATAAAGGTTGAGTCGCTCTGTGTGTCGAGTAGAGCATAGGTAAGAACTTCCCTTTGGGGCTCTGATTTTGATGACACAAGCACTGGTACAATGCTGGAGGTGGCAGAAGCGTGTTGTGTCAGTATATGAGTTGTGACCTTGCGGATTTCTCTTTCTTTGCTTGTATTGTTTTCGGTTACAACGGAATTCTCACTCACCCTTTCAGCAGGTCTCTCAAAGTGTAAGCAAGTCGGATGACGTTTACCACAAGTGCTGCAAATGTGTCTCCTCTTACAGTCCTTGGTGATATGACCCTTTCTTAAACATCCAAAGCAAAGATGATTTTCATGAATGAATGCCTTTTTCTCATCTGCTGTCAGTTCTGCAAAGGTGGAACACTTAGCGATACCATGAGTTTCACCTTTGCAAACTAAGCAAGGTGGCTTGGACTTTGAGCTTTCTAATGACCATGAAGATGTTTTTTTGCTTTGAGTGCTTGTGTTAAGCACTTTTACTCTTTTTGGGAGCCTCTCTTCTGTTGCTTTAACGTTCATCAAAAGGGGGGAGGCAATGGGGTTGCATGCTATACGTGATTCTCTTTGCATGAACTCTGTGAAGCAAGCGAAACTTGGATAGTCTCCCGATTCATCCAAATCCTCTACAACAATACGACTCCACCTGCGCACTATCCAGTCAGGGAGTTTTTTAAGGAGCTTATGATTTTCTTCGCAATCGTTCAGAATGGCCAGACCTTTGACGTGAGGAATAGCCTCAACACAACCCTGAAGGAAATCAGCAAATTCTCTTAGTGCCAGAGGATCGTTTGCAGCTATTTTGGGCCACTTTGCTAGTCTTTCTCTAAAGGCCCTTTGGACTATGAATGGGCTTCCATACCTATCTTGTAAGAGGGCCCAGGCTCCTTGATAGGCGTCTTCTGAGTTCCGAAAGAAGAATCCTTCTATGGCCTTGCGTGCCTCTCCTGCAAGATAATTTTTCAAGTAAAGCATTTTTTCACTCACTGGGAGGGGCCTCTGATCAACAAGAGCCATGAAGGATATTTTCCAGTCTATAAACTTTAAAGGGTCTCCAGAGAAAACGGTTGGTTCTGGGACAGGAAGACGGTTTAAAGTGAGTGTGCTTGCAATTACCTGGGCTAAGCTCACCTCCTCCTTAGTTGTTGTCGATTCAGGGAGTTTAGGGTGGGGCTGGAATGATGCAGCTTCTGGATCTAGAGATGTTTTTAAGTCCGTGTTATGGCAGCCATACGATGATTTGGGCTGAATCTCTTCTTCACAGTGTGCAAAGTTGTCAAAACTGTTGTATGCTTGCACACGGGCTGCTGCTACCTTTACTTCATTGTCTGCTTGCAGCTGCTGAAATTTAGATTTTTCTTCCTCTAGTCTTTGTCTCATTTCAGCCTCCTTTTGCTTTATTTCTGCCAGCATTTGTGCTTCCTTTATCTTCCATTCACTCTCAAGCTTCTCAAGTTTTGCCCGTCGTGCATGTAGTTCTTCCATGACTTTAGCTCGTTCTAAGTTAGCAGCCAGTTCTGCTTCTGCGTCTGCACGTTTACTGGAGGCTCTGGAGGGGGCGCTTGAGTTGGTGTCTGATCCTTGTAAAGACTCTGAGGCCACGGTTTCTGTTACTGTGTTCCCAAAAATTGACCCATACTCATTCTTGTTTAGCACCATCCTCACTCTCTCTTTCTCAAGATGGTCCCTGAAAGTCTCAGTTACACTCTCTAAACGTCTGCTGACAAGTTCAGAAATATCAGTTGTCAGAGTTGCACACGCATCCATCTTCTTGACAATATCAGGAGTGGTAGTATGGTTGCGTCGAATGGTTTCGTAGTGTTGAAGTACAACAGTGTGTTTGGATTTTATGTTACCTTGGATTACATCAAGGTCTTCAGGTGAGCAAAAGTTCTTTAGTCTCACTCTGATCTCTTTGGCTGTATGTCTCCAGAAATCATAGGCTTTATTGAAAGCCTTTTCATTTTTCTTTGCTTCCTGTTCATACAACTCTTGGCCCTTCACTGTCAAACTTCGCTCACGGGAACTGGACCTGACCTGTCGTGTTTCTAGGGGAATCTCTATTTCTTCTGCAGGCAATGACATCTTATTGCTCTAGTATAACTGTTTGCGCTATTGTCATTAGTGTTTTTGCTTTAATGTCTAAACCAAAACTACATGGGCTTTAAAAACGACATATTACCACGCATGAGACATTAACACCTTAAACACACACTAAAGTCCCAGAAAGGGATAGCACAAATGCCATAAACCAGGGGATTAATTGCCATTGCGTGTTAAATAACTTTCCCCTTTTACCTTGAATTGTCACTAGATACAGGAATAAATCTGTGTGAGCTGAATGACCTTATATGCTCTTAAACACTATTACATTACAGCACCTGGTTTGTATTGTTACATACACAGCATCTGACATTCTTTAAGTTCTTTCAAGATGGCAGTCACTGAGTTTCTTAAACGACCCACATCTTGTGATATCGGGTAACTTAGAATTTTCTCACCACATTACTTTGATTGTGCATGTGTCTGCACCTTTTTTAACTTCACATCAGCCAAAGTCTCTCACTGCAGCGGTGGCTCCAGGACCTAGGGTGTTTTGGGTCTCCTAGCTGACGTTGCAAGGCGCGATGGATGACTCCGATACAGCGACAAGTTTTCACTGTAGCAGCCCTTGGCGGTCAAAAGAATCACAGTGGAGAGTTTCTGACGGGTGCACGTATTTTATTCCTCTGGAATGTCTTTAAGCACCGTGAAAACTGAAGAAAAGCAAACATATATTCACTGCTCATGTAAACAATATACAAAACCACAGTGAAACGTTTCACAAACGTTAAAATTCACCCGTTTAA
>JBBPCY010050026.1:0-13042 GCA_037974405.1 Brachyalestes nurse
ACACAACGGTGAACCCACAACCCAACAGTGAAACAGAAACCCTTATATACACATACAACACCCAAACGAACCAATAACAAACAGAAACACTCATTGCTAACTAACCCCAGGTGAAAACACTAAACCCTACAAACGTGAAAAACCCAAAACCAAAACAGCGACCCCTGCTGGCCGCTCGGGGACGTGACAGTTGCAATGCTTCACTCGTTTGCAAACCATGATGTCTCTACAGGAAAATGTGGTCTCACACATAGCATTGAAAGTGAGTGGAGCTAATTTTTTAGGGGAGAGGGCGAAATTCTTTGGGTGGGCAAAGTGTAAGGAAGTGGAAGAAACCTTTCCCTTTATGACGACATACAGGGCCAAATTCCAGATCAGGCCATCTGAGCTGTCTCTCTCCTGAACGGCAGAGCAGGATGATCAAAGCACTCTTTACACCCATCGCCATTTCTAGCCACTGCAGGGCCATAGGCAGGCAAGGGGAACTCATATTAATGTTAAAAAATCTCATAAAGTGAAATTTTCATTTCATGGGACCTTTAAGGGCCTTTGTTTTGTGTAGTGGCGTCGGTCTACCGTCCTTTTGGTTCAGGTGTTCTGTTGGTGATCTTTTGTTTGTATATAGGCCCTTGTGCCTTTTTGTTTTTGTTTGTTAATAAAGTAAAAGTTATGGAATCCTGTATCTGCGTCTTTGTCGCTTGGCACCCCTACATGTCAACTGTCAGTTATTTATTTATTGTATACATTTCCCAGCATTGGTATATATATCATAGTGTTTTTATCGGATTTTTTTTTTAATTATTTGTATGATTCTTTTCTCTGTGTGACTGTCATAACATAAGCTGATTCCTCCTGGATAAATTAAGTTTTCTGATTCTGAAGCTGTAAATCAAGTTGTCCATTTAGTTACTCGCTGAAGTGAGTTTATTTGTTTCGGAGAGCTGTGGAATGGCTGCGTGGGCTTTACTTTCAACATCCTCAGACCGCCATGTCTGATCACCCCCAGCTGCTAGTTTGTATATTTTTTTTACTGAACATTGGGGGGCCATTAATGACTTGCTGGTGATATCAATGACTTGAAGATAAAACCCACATAGCTTAAATGCTTTCATGGCTCAAAAGATTTAATGTGAGGCAAGTCTTAACACACATGTACTCGGTTACGAAACCATAATGACAAAAGGTCACTTAAACTACCATCAGATAGCAGCCTTCACACATAGTGGAGGTGCAGAACGCAGACAGGGTGCAGTTGCATGTGGAAAAAAAAACAACTAAACAGCATGTTTACCATGGGATCAGTGGTAAACAATGGATCCAGGTCAAGCTACTCCTACATTTTTAGGGTATAAATGATTTTTTTCTTCCACAGTACTGTTCATTGAGAGTGATGTAGATCTGTGTGTTCAGGAACATTATAGATTAGCCACACACATGCCATTTGCCAAATGCATTTACGGCATTTAGCTGACACTCTTATCCAGAGTGATGTACATCAGTGCTCAAGTAGTCTACAATGAACCATAGTACTTCATGAACCATAGTATTCTATCTGAAAATGCATTACTCCTCTGTCACCCCACAGTTGCATGCCCCTCTTAAATTTGACTTTCGATTTTCATCACCCATTACAAAACAAACTTGGCATGATGAAAGCTCTAAGCTGCTGGGATGAGAACGGGCTGCCAGTGAACTCTGAATCCCAAAACAAAGAGTGTAAACATCTCAGACATGCCTCCCAAGCTCATCCCTTGCCAAAACATCATCCCCTGACTAGATGGGAAAACAGAGCAGATAGAACAACACTGTTATCCTCAATGTGACCGCAGTCTTTGAGAAAACCCAGGTGGCTTTTCAATGGACCACACATTTCAGTGTATTTCAAACCCAGTAACACAATGAAACAGGAACTCAAACAACCAAAAGTTATATTAGAGAGAATCGCAGATGGCTTTTAAAAAACAGGTAATGTACAGTTTGGGGAACAGGTGCCTCTATTTACAGGCGGTGCACAAAATATTTAGTAGAGTCATTTGAGATCCAGCAATGAACAGTAACAATGATCATGTTGTTCTAAACAACTCTCTGCTCTTCATTATTAGAGCAAGACCAACACTGGCCTTGGAAAAACACATGAATTCTGATCTTAGCATTTACATTAAGGTCACATGTCTATTAACACATATCCAGTAAAGGACCACATATGAAACTGACTCACATCCAGCTTGAGAAGATTTATGAGTATCGAATTTGTACCACTTCAGCCAGGTCGTTTAAAAGTAACCTAAAGGGTGACACTTTACATTAGGAGTCTATAATTAAAGATCAATCATGTGGTTAGTGGGCCATTGATGGCATATTGTTCATATTATTGTTTAGATGTTCATTAAGCATTAGGTGAATAAGTGTATAGTAATTACTATCTGAATATTCTGTAAACTGATGGTGCAGTTTGCCTTTCATTCAGAACTTCTTTACTCATTAACTCTATATTAACCGCTGCGTATTACTCTGATAGTGAACTGATAAGCATCTTTTCTAATAATGTAGTAACTTTACAACAGAAGTTGTAAAAAAATTAATTAAATGAAATTAATTTTTTTTCATGACATGTTTAGACAACATAAGTGATGACTGGCATTTTCTAATATTGTTTGAAAGACCCTGAAACAAAGTTATAAGCCATATCCTGTTTTATTTATCATCATCTGTGTGGTTTATGTGTTTTACTTCATTTTCACATGACCATTTCCGATCTCTCTTTATCCCTTAGAATAACAAATGCTATATTGCTACTTTGCTCTCAAGATTCATGTATATTAAAACTAAGCTGTTCTGATTGGCTGACTGGTATTTTGAAGATGTGCTTGTGGAATGTACTAGTTTTCATTTGTCACACAGAAGGTGCACAGTCCGTTGTCACTCATTGAACTTCGTCAAAGTTATTATTTACTAGCACACAGTTTTATGGTTTGTTTTTTGTTCCTCTGGGGAATGAAATAAAATGTGTTGCATCATCACAGCACAAAAGACTCATTCACCTCTGGCCAGGTGGGTGAGCATGTGGCATCACAAAAAGCTTTGACACTTTTCACAGTGTCAAACACTGCCCCCAAATTTTAACGCAAACCTTTGATGGCCAGGGAGTAGGAGGGGTATAAGTTTGCTGATGGAGGTGGAGTAGAGACAAAGGAATGGCGTGTGTTAGTTTCATTTAAACCCTACATGGACATACAGTATTATAACACTATTTTGGTGACTATTACACCAAAAGACTTTAATAATTCAAATACATAGACTTCAATATGGAGTTGGTGCCCCCGTTTGCAGCTCCACTGTTCTTGGAAGACTTTCCACAAGATTTTGTAGTTTTTCTGTAGGAATTTGTGCTTATTCATTCTGTAGAGCATTTATGAGGTCAGAGAAGGTCTGGCTCACAATCTCCGTTCCAGTTCATCCCAAAGGTGTTGGATGGGGTTGAGGTCAGGGCTCTGTGCGGGCCAGACGAGTCCTGCACCAATCTCATTCAAACATGTCTTTATGGGCCTTGGTTTGTGCACTGGGGCACAGTCATGCTGGAATAGAAAAGGTCCACAAAGTTGGAAGAATGATGTTGTCCAAATATATTGGTCTGCTGAAGCATTAAGACTAATCTTCACTGGAATAAGGGGCCTGGCCCAAACAATGAAAAATAGGTTTGTCCCAATACTTTTGTCCATATAGTGTATATCAGTATCATTTCCTGAAGGACTTAAAAAAATAAACAAATACAAAAAAAGGTCCCAGAACAGTTGGTTGAAAATATAACATCTAGTATCAGATATCAGGGTTATGTAAGTTTTCTTCAGTGGTGCCAGCTATTAGCCTTACAGGTGTATAACTTCCTGGAAATCTGAATCTTGAGTTCATTATATAAATCTGAGCTCATAAAGGGTACATTGTTCAGTGAAAGCTGATCTTTTTATGACACTTATTTTCATATTCTACACGTATCATTTACATAATCTACAGCAGTGCTCTCTGTCTTCACTGTTTTCACTGTCTTAACAAATGCATGATACATTTTTAAACCAGACATGCACACATACAGCTCCGGAAAAAAATAAGAGACCACTCCAGCCTGGTATCAGCAGAATCAAAATAATATGATATTTGAAGAAAGAATCATTCAAATGTAGGAATCATAAACTGAATATACTGATTTTTCCCTTACAGATGCTAAAATATGCTAGCACCATACGTGATTATAGTATGTTAGCACTAAGCTAACTGTGATTCACATCAATATGGCAAATCTAGATTAGACTCTGATACTGTATCTGACATTCTTTTTTTTAAAGCTTCTACCAGACTAACGTAGGCCTCTTGATATTAAACAGATAAACATTTTGTTGCCTTTCAGACAAAATTCTATTGATCTGTTTATCATGAAAGTTTAACACCATACCATGAACAGCTGTCATTTTTAAATTATAAATATTAATTATTTTTTACAAAATGAATACAATAACCCCCGCTATCGTGACTTTAGTCTCTCACAGATTTTTTCTGAGAACTGAACTAATAATTTTTCTTGGAGACCCCCGCACCCAGGCTTGGACTGACCATCTGATGTTATCGGGCATTTTCTCATGGGCCAACATGCTATTTGGGCTGACACCGTTTATTTATTGGTCTGACCAGCCCATAAGACTCGTAGATCTGCGGCCCAAATGACAATGGGCTGGCTCAACCAACTTTTTTAAACATGACCCCTTTTCCCTGTGGCTGTGTAATGCCTTCGTCAAAAAAGTCAGCACAGGAGTTTATTTCCTGACCGCCGGCCCATGAAACAATCATCTACAGTCCATTTGTTCTTTTCTTTACTTACACGGGGCTGAACCAATCATATCATTAAATGAGATGGAGAGAAAATGTAAAGGGGCCGCAGAGAAACTGTGAGAGAAAAAAATGTCACTTCAGGCAGACGCTACCAAATGTGTCAATATTACAGACTTTGTTGAATACTGCTTTGTTGGTATACACATTCATGGGAGTGCAAAGATGGGTGGTGTGTGTAATTGTATATGTTGGGCCGTTCTACCCCAAAATGCCCTATTTTACTATGTGATTTTCTATTTATGGGTGGTGTGCATAATTGCATGTGGTGGGCCGTTTTACCCCAAAATGGCAGGGCTGTTTTTTTTGTCCCAGTCCGCCCCTGCCCGCACCTATGCATATTTCCTCTGCATTTTCTTTTGCTTTTGTGACGTTCAGGCCTTGTCCACCATACCCCTCGTCCTCGTGCTGAGTTGTTTATGTTTGGCAATCAGACATCTGAATGGAAAGATTCAGATGCTCAGATCCTCTGCTCAGCACCGCGCCCAAACATAAACAACCAGCACGAGGACAAGGGGGCGTGACGGACGAGGCCTGGACGTTACAGTGACCTGTACTCTGAGGCGGGCAGTTTGAAAGTAGCCAATCCAAGAACGTTATTTATTTCTCCTTGCTGCTGATTGTCTGCAGCCCTGTGACGCATCTGTGGCAGCTCCAGTCCAGAATTTTCCCCCAGAATTTAGGGTTTACACTACACTATAAAAGGCATTTTAAGGCATTTTTTACCACATCACATATTCACGGTTTTTCACTATACGCGGGTGCTCTTGGAACGTAATATAAGTGGGGGTTTACCGTATGTGACATTTTGTTCTGACAGTGACCATATGTTTTACTATGTGATTTTCTATTTATGTTTGCAGTTAATTTCACATTACCTCTATTGTACCAAGATTTCACTGAGGGAAAAAATGAATATTTTTATAATTTTCTATTGAGAAAAAAAAATTCTATTGCATAATCATCTAACCCATTTCTAAATCAGAACAATGAAATAAAGAGTTATAATACAACAATGATTGTATTTTCAAAAATGTTTTTTTTTTATATTTCACAGAAATCATTAGGTCTTTTTCTGAAGGCCTACATTTCCCAAAATATTCTCGACTAATACATTTTTACATTCACAGCACTAAGCCACCACCACACCTGTATAGAACCTTTTTATAAGAACACACAACTCACCGTTTAAAAACATTTTCAAGTCTGGACTAAACTTTTTTTTTACTACCTACACCACTAAACAGACTCTGCTATTCAAAACAACCTTCTCAATCTATTGAAATATGGCACTCACTGTAAAACCTTGCATTTGAGAGAAAGAGCACCTTACAATGCTAAGCAAACAAGTGTACACTTGTTTGTCTCATTTTCTTAGTTTTTTTCTCAGTTCCAAAAAAAACAAGGTTGTGGGGTCAGTTCAAGTTAAGTGGGAGATCAGATAAAGAGGAACACTAAAGCTTGTGACACTGTGCTTTTTTGCTTGACAGTGACAAGTTGCCTAAATGTTGTTTTAAAATGATGAACATGGCTTTTTGATTGACAGTTTGATTAACATGATGGATTTGTTATATGTTCAAATGCAGAGGAAAGCCAGAGGGCACAGTCGTGCTTTCACCAAAAAAGGTCCTAGGTTCAAATGTTCTCCACGTGCATGCCTGGGTTTCTACGGGGTACTCCAATTTCCTCCTAGAGTTCAAAGACTATTGAAGATGCTGAATTCTCCCTAGATGTGAATGTGCGCATTAATGTGTTTGCCTTTGTGTCTTCTTTGGGATGGCGACCTGTACATGGTGTTACTATGCCTTTCACCCAATGACCACTGGGATAAACTCCAGCATCCCTCCAGCCTTGATTAAGGATCATGGATGTATGAGAAAACCTTTTAAAAAGTACGAATGATGGCAAAAAGATTCCTGATTTAGAGTTACGGCTGTAGCTTTTTGTTAAGAATTTTGTAATCTCTTGATTTTAGGCCTTAGGACTGACCTGTGGTGATGTTTGTGTATATGTATGGTCGGAGGGGTCCAATTCCAATTTCATTGCATGTAACAGTGCATGTGACAAATAAAGGCATTCTCATTTCTCATTTCTCATTTGAAATAAGTAGCATTAACAGTGTTGACAATTTAAAATATTACCAATGTGTGTGCAACTTTTGATAAGTTAATAAGATCAATCGGAACTGCATCACTATAACTAAGACTTTTTCGTGTGAAATAGTTATAGTACAATGCTGGATTACACGTTTAAGTGCATTTGACCCATTAAACTTTGGACCTCTAATTAAAAACAGATTATTCACTACTGTAAAATATTCTGGGACCATTCCCTCTTACGAGAAAGGGTTCTTGTGTGATGCCATAAGAGAACCATTTTGCTACCAAAATAAGTCGAAGTTTGTTGAGGAGGTGCGTGAATTTAAAAGTACTAAGAATCTGTAATGAGGAGAGGTTTTAAATCTGAGCTCCGACTGAAATAATGGACCCAACTGCAGATCAGAGAATTGAATCATTGATTCACTACGGGTGCGATTCGACTCGAGTTTGATTCAAGTCTAATGCACCGTGGATGGGATTATTTCTTACGACCCGTAGAACTCGGGGGAGTGGCGGCGACTCACTGCTCCACCGGGGCAGAAGACGGGCGCTTCAGAAGCCTCAGATCTAACCAGAAAATAAGAGCTGAATTAAGAAACTGAAACTGCCAGGAGGGAAACATTAGTTTGTCCACTCCTTTGACAATCCAAAAATAAAAAACAGCGATTATAAAGGCCCGTCCACACATGCAGCCCATGTCGGCTGATTATGGGAGGGTGGCGGCCTTCGTCTTCTTCTCAACTGTTTCGTATAGCTCACGTAACTCTTTCATCTGTGAATGGACTGAACGTCACAGATTGTTGATCTCATCTCCTGATGCTTTTTTATTGCAGTTATTTCTATTCTTATTGCATTAACACTTTCATAAGTCACTTTCATAACCCATTTTGCAGTGATCTGCGGGTACAGCACTAAATCCTCGCACACAGCAATGTCGGTGTTACAGTTTATCTTGTTACTGTAATGTTTTGTAATTGTGTTGCACTGGTTATTTTTTTAAATTCTCTATTGTCTTGTTTTATTCTGTTGCGCTGAGCATGCTAATGGCAAAAGAATTTCCCTCAGAATAAATAAAGTTCTTTCTCATCTTATCTTATCTTAAATTGGTTAAGAACCTTTACATTATGTGCAGGTTGTACTCTCAAACACATTCACAAGCATTATTCTTTATGGAACTAAAATGAATTTTCTATTGAATCACACAAAACATTTTTTAAGGTTCTTTCACCTTTTTAAGTGTGCGTTCTTTTAAGTGTGAGTGTTTTACAAAGTAGTAGTTGTGAGAGTGTGGGCTAAATAGGAGGCCTACCTAAAGGGGAAATGAGTTTGTATGTTTAAAAATAGAGAATGTCAGTATTAACAGAAGAAAAAACGGCAAGTCTTTAACTAAGATCTTACCCCTCGAATTCTCACACTGCTCATTAAGCTCACACAACACTGAGTAGGACAAACAGGAGAGACAAGTGCATCGAGAAAATGCTGTGGCAGAAACCGTGTGGTAATTTCCTAGTAAAACCTGTTCACCACATATCTTGCTTTCATGCTTCCGATAAGACATTTCCATTACAAAAACAACAAAAAATGTAGTGCATTCATTACAACATCAACATTTCTTATTTATTGTTTTTCTTTTATATATTGTCATGTTTCCACTTTGGACGTTTTTGTTAGGTTTTATTGCAATAACATTTTCAACCATTTTAATTCATTTTCTGTTTTAACATCCATTGTTAGGATTTGGCTTTACACACCCAAGAAATATGAGGTGCTATACTGCACTATAAATATGTAAATCAGTTGTTATCCTTTCCAGTGTTATTTTTGTCCACGTTTGGTACAAATATATAGAAATAGATATACATTCATTCTTTATTCACACAAACAGCATATTTTCAGTGACCATATACAATCATACAGTCCAAGTGTGAAAAGTGTTCGATTGGCATTGAAAGTAGGGCTGTGCTTTGCTTGTAGTTAGTGTAAGCCTATTTTTAAGCAACAGGCTCTCAAGTGCCTGTACACAAATACAGAAGAATCTCCCTTATATTTTATCCAAAATAATTACACATTTCTAAACAAGGAGACAAAACATTTTCAAATTTCAGAATATGTGAACAGACCCTTGTGTGGATACTAGTGCTGCTTTAGTGAACATTAACACGTGTAATATGATGTTACGACGCTTATCTCTAAACAATATGAGGCTTGTCGAGTAGTGTACTTTCCCCTTGAGCTCAGTGAAAAGAACAAAAACTTCAGGTGCTTTCCCCAAAGCCGAAGCTAAGTTTAGAAACTCTACAGTTAACTAAACATGTTGTACTATCATTCACCGATCCTCGCCCCCACACACACGCACACACACACACACACACACACACACCAGGGACTTTTTTCAGTGCTGAACAGAAAGTAGGTGAGGAATTAGGACATTTGTAATTTTTTTGTTTGTGAAGTGAAATGTACTTTAAATTCTAAACCACTTCTGCTGCAGCCCTTTGATAAGGAAAGCCTTTAGAAACTTTTGGTGACCTTTAAGCAATTTGTCCTAGTTTGATGTTCTATAACATTCTGTTTACTTCAAGATTTTCATTTTGCTTACATGAAAACGCATACATCATACAAAGTGGAATGTTGAGTTTGCTAAAGCCTACACTGTGTGTTTGAGTAAATTTTTTCATCTAGGAAACAAATAGGAGGTATAGTGGCTAACGGCCCGGTGCAGAACCAACAGCCTGTCACTGAATGTGGAAAAACAAAAGAGATGGTTGTTGGCCTCAGGAGAGCACACCCTGATCACGGTCCACTGGACATAAAAAGCATCTCAGTGGAGATCGTCCAGGGCACCAAGTTTCTTGGTGTTCATCACAGAGAGCCTGACGTGGAACCTCAATACCAGCTTGAAAGCCCAACAGTATCTCTTCTCAGCCTCCCCAAAATCTTCAGCACATTCTACAGAGGCACTCTCTGTAGACAGCATTCTCTGTAGCTATATCACAGCCTGGTTTGGGAATTACTTTGCATCGGAACGCAAGAACCAACAGAAGATAGTGAGGGCAGCTAGGTAAATCAGCAGGGCCCCTCTCCCCTCTGTCATGAACATGTACTCCAGAGACTTCATCTGCAAAGCCATCAGCAGTGTGGATGACCCAACACACCCTCTCATACTCTCTTTTCCCTCTGTTCTTTCAAACAAACATTCTTTATTTGTCACATGCATAGTCATACAAGTATAAAGATTTCTCTGCATTTAACCCATTCACCAAGTGAAGCAGTGGGCTGCCGCCAATGAGGCGCCTGGGGAGCAGTGTGGGGACGGCACCTTGCTCAAGGGTACCTCAGCGGTGACACTAGCAGTTGGGATTCGAACCCCAACCCTCTGATTGCAGGGCCTAACCACTAGGCCATCCAGCTGCCACAGCTGCACCAAGGTCCTAGAGGAACCAGTTTTTGCCTCACTCTGTACAGTGCACTGATAGTTAAATTGATAATAAACCTGCTTTCCTCAAATGGCACCTGGTAAAATGCCACAATCATTTTAAGAGATTTTTTGTGGATCACAAACAACATATAATACTATCTGTTTATCATTAATCTGTTCATAGGAATGTAGACCTGTAGGGTGTAATCATTAATTTTGGGAGGCTTAATTGCCCCACTTTGTTCAAACTAACCCTGCCAAGAGTTACTTCCGCCTGACTGACTTCAACACAGTGTTATATTACAGCCATCAAAAGTGGGATTAAAATGACATGGGTGTGATTTCTGTTTGTTCACATTTAAAACACTCAGAACACAAACAACAACATGATGACAACTGAGGGTGACACGACATGACAGATTTCGCAGGTTGTGATCTTTTTAATGGTAGCCTAAGCTCTTTTCCTTTTAATACATCCTGATTTTGTAGTATTGCCATGTGAGCTTAAAGTAGTCTCATATATCTAACATCAGAAGATTATGTTTCTTTAGGAATGTGCGGCAAAATAGACCAAACCAAAAGTCTGGTAAATCTGACACCACGCAGGGATATCACTTCCAAATAGTTGTCTTCACCAGTATCATGCTGAAACTTGCAGTAAGGGCTACTTTCTCAATGGTTCCTCTCAAACATTTGCAGTTTCAATATACTTGCCCTTGATATAAAACCCAGTCAATCACATGACTTTTCTGGATGTTTGTGATGCTTTTTGAATAGACGTTTTCTCATTTGAAATGGTTTAAAACTATGAGTATTTTGAAACGTGGGTGAAAGATAACGGCAGAAATTTTCCCTGCTTGTAACTGCTGTTCTGTCACATGTTTTTACACAGTGTCCCTGCACTGTGCTGTTGGATCTGTAAAAAAAAAGGTGTCCAGTCAAAGTGGCCACCAGTTTCTCTTTTTATCTTCATTACCTTTACCCCTAACACCGCAATCAATTAAATAAAGACACAAATTAGACTCATGACATAAAACTATGGTTCCCAAAGTTGGGTCAGAGGAGCTCCAGGGGTCTGTGATGTACAGGCAGGGGGTCCCTGATTTTATTTAGCATATTTAATTGGTGTAACACAGATAGAAACTTGTGCCACATTATATCCCAATTTAAGATGGCCTAACACTCCCAGCAGAGTTTTTTTTTCCAGAGCCAATAGTCTTTATCCTTTGACACAAGCCATTATGCTCTGACTATGCTCTTCACTCACTACTACTTCATGCAGGGTTGAGCAATATAGAAAGGCTTCATCGGCACACACAATGTGTATCACAACATTAAATCTGAGCTTTTTACAGCCTCCAATACACAGAATTCATTAACCCCCACTAATTATGCTCTTATCATTATAAAACTTGTAGTTTTCAACTGACATTGCTGACAAAATGTGCCTTATTCTCAGAATAACACAGTGCCCACTGTGCCCACGTAACTACTAAAGCAGCTGCCTGTGCTTACTAGATCGTCACAGACCATTTGAACAGCTACACATCTGCTTAATGTGTCTAATATTTAAAGATAAAGTGTAAAGATGGAAGTGTAGAATGCAATTTTGACAGTTTAGTCGTGTTCAGTTCCACCCACTTGTTAGGATTCCACAGTCACGGAATGCCACCAGAATACTGGGAGGGTCAAGAGAAGTAAATACTTTCTCCGAGTCACACGCAGCTACTGCATCTTTTCAGCCTGCTGCTGATGCAACTTGTCTGAAGATATGGGTCAGCACACTTGGAGGAAGCAGCTAACAGACACTCACACTGAAGAACAGCACCACACTGCTATCCTACCCATTCAGAGAAAGCCATTTATGCTCCAGTTGTATCACCACCGGGGATCAAATTCCAACACTTGTTTTTTTATTAACTCAGGTTTCACCTTATGTGTGCTCAGCTGAATCCAAATGGAGTTGTTTTCTTTTAAAAACACTCCACCTATGACCATTTGAACCAGTGCCTGAGGATGGCTCATACTTATAAATCACCTGTGTATTTTTATTGCCAGTTGCTTATAAGCCTCTTCGGATTTGGAAGCAGGCCATTTTAAGCAAGAGTGATGAGGAAGTTCTGGTATTGTCTTGTGGAAACCAGCCATTCCTTTCATTTCCTCAAAACAGTTTCACTCGCCCACACTGTCACTTTAGCTCTGAACTGAAAAAGATAAGGCAGGTCAACACCAAATTTAAAGGTGGTTAGCCCAACTGCTTTTCTTTTTTAAATGTTTAATGTTAAACCTCTCAATGATACTTGAAATGAGGTGGGCTATAACTATACAGTGGAACATGTCCATAATGCCGAAAAAGCTTTTTTATAAAATTAGCTGATATATATCTGATATAGATATAGATATCTGATATAACAGAAACACAGAAAAAGCAAGTTTACAAAGTATTTACAAAACAAGTTTATTGATAGCATAGACTTAATAACATTCAGAAATCGGCATTTACATGAAATACAAGTCAAAAAAGCCCTTTAAAACCCTTTTTATATAAAATTATATTAGGAAAATATTCATTATTCATACATATATATATATATATATATATATATGTGTGTGTGTGTGTGTGTGTGTGTGTGTGTGTGTGTGTGTG
>JBBPCY010050037.1:0-13042 GCA_037974405.1 Brachyalestes nurse
CTGCAGCTAATCTAGTGGGTGGGGGCTCGACAGGGGTGAGGGGTGGTTCTATGCAAATGTCCTTATCCTGAGGTCAGCATAAGGGAACCGCCCAAACGGCTCATAGAAGCATAATCCCTGACCCCAAAATCTTTCAATTGACTCACAGAAAACAGATGGATTTCTTTTTTCGTGCTTTCGTGCTAAGAGTTATAGGCGCAGTAGAAACCCAAATGGAAAGACAGAAGGATGCAAAAAGGGAGTTGTTGCTTTCAGTTGTAATACTAAAACTCCCCACAAGAGGGAAGCAACATTTTGTTTGGACTGTCTTGAACTACTAACATCGTCATCTTCTTTTGACCGAATGAACACAAAGTCCCACAGACACTACAGAATCTTGTGTAAGAGTGAATAACTGTACATTTCCATATTTAGGCCCTTGGATTTGGACTAGAATGTCTAACAAGCTCATGTAAGTGAGGTGGTCATGTATAAAAAAAAAACTTTTGACCATACAGTAGCTACTGGGCAAAAGTCTTAAGCCATCTTTAATTTCTTTATATTTTACTTTAAATCATCTTGTTGGTACAAAAATACTGTGTTAAATGTGGCATTTTGAGTAGATTAAATTCAAGAAATGGAACAAATGTTTTACTGTGACAGGCTGCAAAGTGCCTAAAAAAACAAGGAGCCTAGAGATACAAACTGTTCCAACCACTCAGCATTCAGCACCACCAGTATACTGATCACCGCCTGTAGTAGTAGTAGTAGTAGAAATGATAAGTCATAATACGAGAGGTAGTATTAGAAGTAGAAGTAGTTGCAGAAGTAGGTTTAGTGCTAGTAGTAGCATTAGTAGTATTAGAAGTAGCAGTAGAAGTAGTAATAGAAAGAGTAATAGTAGTTGTAGAAGTAGTAGCAGTAATACTAGAGACAGCATAGTGTATTTAGAAGTAGTGGTAGTAATTTTACTGGAGGTAGTAGTAACAATACTGAAATAGGAACAGAAGTAATCATAGTAGTGGTAGTAGTATTAGTGGTAGTAGAAGTAGTTGTAGTAGAAGTATCAGTCCAAGTAACTGTAGAAGTAAAAATAGGGCTAGTAGAAGCATTAGTAATAGAGGTAATATTACAAGTAGCAGTAGTTGTAGACGTAGATGTAGTGCTAGTAGTAGCATTAGTAGTATTAGATATAGCAGTAAAAATAGTCATAGAAATAGAAATAATAATAGTAGTAGAAGTAGTAGCTGTAATACTAGAGATAGCATTGTGCATTTGGAAGTAGTGGTAGTCATTATAATGGAGTAATTGTAGTAGTAGTAGTAGTAATTGTAGTAATAGAGGCAGTAGTAGTAAAAGTATCTGTAAGTAATTGTAGAATTAGAACAAGTAGAAGTAGTAGTAATAAAGGTAGTGTAAAAGTAGCACATAAAGTAATTGTAGAATTAGAATAAGTAGTAGAAGTAGTAGTAATTAAGAGAGTGTAAAAGTAGCAGGTAAAGTAATTGTATGAATATACGTAGTATTAATAAAAATAGTAGTAGTATAAATGCTTAAATTTCTTTGTAATCATAGGAGTATCCAACTAGCCAGAGTTAGATGTCCGCAAACTCAGACCTGGTCTGACCGATAGATGGAGATCTTGAGAGTGTTTTGCTCCAGTCCCAGATTAAACACTGACCCGGTCCCGGGGCTGTTGGAGGTGGAATGGTTTCGAAACCAAGTCAGCAGGCAAACAGGCGAAAGCTCCGGGTTCCCACTTTGTGTAAAATGCGGCAGCAGGGTGTGGAGACTCTGAGAGAGGAGGGGATGACAGAAGAGGGGGAAGCCCTGGACAATGGCATCTGAGCTAGGATGGACCAGAGAGAGGATCAGATGAAGCTTGCTGGGTATCTTACCCTGGAGAGTTGCACCAGCGATTGCATCACTTGATAAACGCTTTTTTGATTATTTTCTGCAAGCGTCGGGCTGTACTCATTTGACATTAATTTTTGCACGTTTGCTTATTTGGATATATTCTGCAATTTTTTTGCTCATGGGCCCTGCTGCCACGTAGCCGATGGAGGACCGCCCCGGAGCGGCCGTGGCTTATACGCGATAGCGAGGCTTCTGTCTGGGCCTGCAACACTGGAGGGACACAGCTAGGCAAAGCTAGCATAACATTGACTGTTTTCGGTTTCAGAAGAGTGGTGGCGATTTATTTCTCAGATTAAGACACTTGCAAATCGAGGAGTTTAATGGTTTTCTTTATTTTTTTTTTAAATAAACCTCTACGCAGCAACATTTACTTCATATTTTTATGAAGCAAAGGCTAGCTAGCTAACATTACCATTCTGCTAACCTGTTTTTTTAGCTTACAGTGAAGTAGCTAGATTATTATTATTATTTGTATTTTTATTAAGAGTAGACTTGCTTTGAAGGGACAGTTTGTTTGGTGGATGCACTTTAATGAACGTTATCACTGTGTAAAGATATAAACAAACACTTTTGGCTTGTGCTAGGCAGAGGAGGGTTTACAATTTTAGGAATAACTGCTTTAAAAATCTAAAACAGCTCACACTAGGATGTTGTAGCATTTAAAGGTGCTTTAATAAGTCAAGACCAGTTAACTGTGGGCCTATTCTGTAGTTATTCTGTGGGTTTAAAGCTTGTTGACATTTCCAAAGGTCCAAATTGAGGGGCAAGATTCCTGATTCCTGGCATTTCTGGACAGGTGCAGCCCATTAGCCCACTGGATATCAAGTCAAAATCACTAAATTCAAGTCAAGCATTGTGTGGTATTCCACTACATGTAAGGTCCTAAAGTGGCTGAACAAGAACACACTGTCCAGCTGTCCAGGAGTGGAATTCAGATCAAACTCATATTAAATGGGAAGTCAAATGGAAGACCATTGATCTGTCCCAAATGAAACTCTGACTGCTGCTCCAGAGAAACAGACCCTTAAGTTGAGGAGATGACTGAGGAGTGACCACGTTTTACTACAGACGAGTGGAAAAACTTCTGACGCTGCAGCCATGAGTGTTCGACCTCCAACCTCTACTCTGGACAGGTATGTGACTGATCCACCTCTAAATGAGTAGCACCCCTTCAGCTGGGTTCAGGGTCAGAGGGCCACACTTTTGTTGTTTTTTCAAAACATGCACACTTCCTTCAACTAATAACCTGGTTATTATTCTGCCAGAGTCCAAGTCACACTGCTCTGCAAATACGTAGGCTTTAAGTATTGAATTCTGTGATAAGGCTTAAGGGCAGGACTAGATCAGGAATGACCATTTATGTGGTTGGAGGTTGGGCTGCACAATACAAATAAAACATCAAATTGCGATTGTGGTAGGCTTGGCAATAAATCAGAAATGCACCGGTCAGTCAGTGATTGGACATGCATTAATATTGCCATGAATTATTCTGACTTCTGGTGAATTTACATTTCAAAATATGCACCGAAATCTGGAACTGTGATTGGTCAAGATGCTCATAGCCCAAAGTAAAGGTACTTTTGCATAATTGCCGCCTTCTTTGTTTTATCACTTTTGGAAAGGCCAGTATCTCAGTAATGATTGACTAGCTTTGGTACCAGACACTTTGAGTCCTGCGAAGATGTGACTGCGCCATGTTAAGAAGGGATTAAGTGATTCTAGATGAGTCCAGTGTCTCATATCTATACCAATTTGATACCACAGCTGAAGGACGATGAGGGACAGTTCTCAAACAAACACCTGTAGCGAGCAGCTTTTGCGTCAGTGAAGACATGTGCATTTCTTGCTTTATAGAGTTATACAGAATGTGTACAAAGTTTTAGAGGTATGCAGAACCCATTTTATTGACTCATTTTTATTGAAAATACAGAAAATACAGGTGCTATCAATGTTATCGCCAGCAGTCAAAAGAGCATTCAGATTTTGTTCAAACTTTTCCTGTGAGTTGTGGTCAATGGAATAAACAGGATGTAAATAGAAGCTGACCAGAAATTTTTGATTTTGGCAGTAACTGGCAGTAACAGTTTCTGCGGTTACTCCATTGAAAAAACATGGAAAATCCTTTTAGTTCACCATGAATTAATGAATCATGCTAGAGGCTGTATGAATGAACTGAAATTTGCCACTAACAGTCTACTGTGCAGCTCTGCCTAGAGCTCTACTTTCCTTTTCTACATTTCCCCTAATCTTACATGCCTATCTTTCCTATCCAAACGATTCAAAAGATGCCGATTAGCAGGACTGACGTGTTAAGCTAGAGGTTGGAATCTTTTTTTTTTTTTTTTTCGACTGCACGGTTCCAACAGCATGATTGGGTTTCTTGGCTTAAAAGAACTTTTCTTCCAAAATATGACGCTATATGGTCATCCATGGCTTGATGCAGATGACAGTTGATGCAGCTGACAGCATTGGTCCACTTTGAACAGCTGTTGTTGTAATCGGAACACTGAATATGAGTCGGTGGTAATACAATAGTAGGCCTTGATATTAGAAAGATTCTTAAAAGGTAAAGCGCTTAACCCATGATGTATACAGTACTGGTTTTTCCACCTTGATAAACAAGACTCTGTTTCCTTATTTGTAGCTGTTCATCAGTCCATGTCACAATAGTCTGTTTGTTAGTGGAGACCACAGCGTCACACATGGGGATGAGTCAGACAGGACCTGGGATGATAAAGTCTATCTTGCTTTGGCGATCCACCAGAAGTCCCTTTCCATTCTCTCATCGCCTAGGGCCAAACACTGTGGTCCTCTGTGCTCGTCTCAGTTTTTGTCTTTGTGCATGTCTGTTCGTCTGTATGTGTGTCTTTATCTATGTTTCGGTCCTGCGTTCTGTCTGTCTCTCCTTTGTCTCTTTATCTCTCACATCTCATGCACTCTTCACCTGTGTGTCCGCATCTCGTTTGTGTCCTGTGACCGCAGGACATCGGTAAAGAAACAGACTCACCTGTCCAGGTAATGATAGCTCAGGATTTGTCCTCAAACTGCTGTAGCTTGAGATAATTAACATTAAGCGGTCAAAGTTATTCACCATAGTTTGGCTGAAAACTGGTTACTGTTACTTATGTAGCAGGTCTTAGTTTATTCACTGTTCTGATCCACAATGGAGTCTTTTTAAATAAAAATTTCAGTTTCTGTTATAGAGCAGAGACTAGCTCATAGAAGCGTGCACATTTAGAGCTGCGTTCACAAGGATGTTTGTGTATCTGTCAACAAACACTAATGCTTATTGCTGTACTGTTATAATGGTATGCTTGCTAAGGATTTCTTTTTAAAATGCAGCCTTCATTTAAAGCAAAAAGCAAAATATTTCAAGAATTTTTATGATGTACAAAGTGCATATTTTTGTCTTAAAGTCTAATATGCTGGAATGTAGTGCCACATTTAAAAATTACTACCAATACAAATGATTTTTTAAAACTATTTAACATATTACACTACACTGATTAAAAGATTTTCAGCGTTTTATTGTAGCGATGTATAGTGCTCCTGCCAAGCTAGCCGTGAACTATCCTAGATCTTTAGTGTTCATTGTTACTGTTGTAGATGTGAACTGACAGAAGGGCTCAGCTTCTCCTCCATCTTGACATGAAGCCCCCCCCCCAAGACTGTCCCCTATTGGCTGATACGAGGTCATGTCAGAGTATGTTCCGTCAAAGGTCTAACTCTGGTGAACTGTTTCAGTGTGTAATGGACCACAATTTTCATGCATTTCACGCAATTGTACATGTGGGTTTTTGACAGATACCAAAATGTCCATCTGAACGGGGCCTAAACAGTCATGTTGCTTTGGAACTGATCTGGGTCATCCCATAAAGATGATTTTGATGGTCGCTGTCTCTCTCTCTCTCTACCTCCTTGTCTCTCTTTCCCTTTTTGTCTCTTTTCACTGTCTTTCTCTCCTGAACCCTCCTGAATTTCTGTCTTTCTTTCTTCCTTCCTTCCTTTCTTTCTTTCTTTCTTTTGCCATTCGTGCCCTCTCTTAGTCCATTTGCTGCTTGGTGAGTTTTCTCATATTCTGCCTCCTCCCATTACTCTGTCCAAGGTGCTGGAAGTTAGATTATTATGTTTACATACCTTTAAAATACACTAAATCAAATGTGATTAAATAAGTCACTGTTCCTGTTTTGCATGTGAACTGGCATGTAGAAAGTCCCTCATTTTTTTAGCTTGTGTCAAATGTCCACCGACTCTCCTTCTGGAGATCTGCTTTCCTGCACAGTTTGGTTCTAACTAATCCAGCCAATCAGGAATGTTAATTAGTTGGAGCAGGTTGTGTTTGGAACTTCAACTTCACATGAAGGTAGATCTCCATGACCAAGGCTGGCACCCAGTGATCTGAAATAAGTGCTAGTATGTTTCACGAATGGTGGATATGAGTTGTGTCTTAAAAAATAGGAAGAGATGGCAGAAAAGTAAAAGCAGAAATGCAGTTTAAAACATTTTGCTTGGTGGGTTTTCCCAGGGGGAACAAATGCTGACTTCAAACCACAAGCTTCGTTTATGGTTTTACTGCAAGTCATAGTTCTTTTAAAATCTCTTTAAAACAATTTGTTGAATAAATTCTCAGTATAGTTATTTTTTGCTGTTCGTTCCTGTTTGATGTGTTTTAACAGTAGTATTATCAGGCACAGATTCTGCTGATAAAATGCTGACTGATTTTTTTTAAGGAATAATTTTTTAGAGGTTTAAAAAGGATCAGTCTTGAAGAGGGATGGGTGGGTCTTTCCACCACCACTGTGTCCTCAGAGAAATAAGATTTTGTACGTTAAGGCAACTATTCAATCTCAGCATAGTCTGCTATGCTTATTACCCATCGACAACAAAATCTGGTTCTTTGTTTCAATACCGTTTTTTGACATGCCTTTTCAAACTTGTACTAACCATTTCCTCTTTGAGGTGTCCACAGAGTTGTTCCATTACTGTACTGTACTGTGAAGCTCGAGATCAAGTCAAATTCTTGTAAACTTAAACAGTAGAACCTGAAAAGAAATCATGTTTTAACCTGGCAAAAATAGTGCACAACATTTTCTGTATGCTAGAACCATATAATAAGGCTTTTAGTATGTTTATTGTTTAATATTGTTAATTTTAAGTCAAATATTCTAGTTTTTTGTAACCTCAAACTTACAAATATACTCAGTCAAAGACTGGGCTGGACTGGGCTTTTGCTTATTAAAATAGCAGCAATACAAATCTCTTTGTATACAGCAGGTTTCATCGACAGTTTAGCTACTTTAAATTCTACCTTAAATGGTACAACGTTACGTTCTGAACACAGCATAGAGATAAGAAATCAGCTTCAGCTTCATTGATTCTGTCACAAACCCAGTAAGATAGAGTTAATTTAATAATTAGCTGCGCTGCGTTTCTGCTTATTTCTGTTTCTCTGCGCTGCAGTGTCTAAATGAGTGACTGAGGTCAACTCTTTCAAACACTCAGGGTCTTTTTCCCGGACAGGGATTAAGCCTAGTCCTGGATTATGTGGTCCTGTGAATAGAGATTTTAAGGATGTACAGTTCTCATTCTAAAACTGAAGCCAAAGGAAACTTTTTTTCATATAAATGCCCTTATCCTCAGCTGGGCTTAATTACAGACATAAATAACCAGCTGAGCAGATATACTTTTGAGCATAAGGTACATTAACTATAGTCTCCTCTTCTTGTGCTGAGTAACATAAGTACAGAAGGAGTATAGCAAACTTTACTAGAAGTCTAGAAACTATTTTGATGTGTTAAAGCAGAGGTTAGTGATTGTGTTTGCCACTAGTTCAACAAGATCTTTACTTTATTACTCTTTTTAATTAAAATAATTTCAAGACACATCCATACCAGTTCATCCATACCAAAGTGCAGGAAACTGCACCCATGGCAAAAAAGGAAACAGACAGATTGTTATTGAAATAACAGTCGGTTACAGTGTTCTTTCCTGCTCCCTGCACCTATAAACTGCCTGCATTAAAGCACGGAATGTCTCTGTATTTTTGTCAAGTCCTTCCCTGGATGTGCTTTATCAATATATCCCTCTCTTATGATTATCCTGCTCTTGAATTGATTTCCCCTCAGCTCCTGTTGCACGTCAAAACCCAGTTCATCCTCCCCCTCTCCCACTCTCTCTCTCCTTTATTCTGGAAACTTATCAGTGCTGTTGCAGTTGTGCCGCACTGACTAAAGCTAGTATTTTTTTTATCTGTCATTAACTAGGTTGAGCAGTTTGACTATAGGAGACTCGGAGCGCAAGTCGTCTCTTGGCCAGCAGAGGGAGTCTGCCACAGAGCTTCCTGCTGAGGGTGCAGGTAAAGTGAAATGAAGTGAAGTGACCATTTGTCAAATGTGAACACACCACAGCACAAAATTCATCTCTGTATTTAACCTGTTCACCAAGTGAAGCGGCAGGCAGCCAGGAACACAGCGTCTGAGGAGCAGTGTGTGGGGAAGGTGCCTTACTCAAGGGTACCTCAGAGGTGCCACTGGCAGTTTAGGGATTCTAACCCACAACCTTCTGATCGCAGGGGCAACTACCTAATCATGAGGCCACCAGTTGCCCTAGTGCACAAGCTGCCCTTTTTTTTTTTTAGGGAAATAGTATGATTGTGCTGTCGATTAGCTGTGCCCCTACCAAACAGTGCAATAATTGACTGCATCTTTGTTGAATGTACAGAATTGTTTTAGGAAAAAAAGGATGATTGTGTTTGGATAAATCTGTGTTCTGAAACCCATAATGATCGTTATGGCTAGGGGTGGCCAATATGATTGTATTTATCATTGTACATGATGTCAGTTTACATTAGTGTACTTTTTTTGCAATGTTGTCCACTCAAATGCTTTGGTCGTGTACAAGTAACAGCAAGTGAGCATGGTATCGGCCCCGATAACGGTATCGGTGCTTCTGTAGTCATAATCGATATAGCTGTTTACTTGAATGTCAAATGTCTTTCCTGCAGTTTCTCTCACTTTATCTTTCTCTCTGTCTCGGGCAGGTCTGGTGCAGAGATGTGTGGTTGTGCAAAGGGACAATCTGGGCTTTGGCTTCACTGTGTGTGGAGAGAGAATCAAACTTGTGCAGAATGTTCGTCCAGGTAACACAGATGCACACTGCATGTAGAACAGGTTTCCTCGCTTTCAGTAATGCTCACGAGAGGAACTCAGTGACTACTTACTTCCCCTTTTTGATCTTCATCATTAAAATTGCAATTACTGAACCAACTAAAAATATAAAAAGTCATTGATTTTAATCATGACAGGCCTACTCACCTTATTACATTTGGTAGTTTGGTAGATCTGTTAAATATATGATCTAGCTACATAAGCCTGGATAATTGGCTCAATATACAATTAATCCCAGGACGTGAGTGCCCTGGAAACTAATATAGACAGTTGTTTAGAGTGTGTTCCCGTCTGTCTTTTTTCTTACCTAGTCTCCATAAATAATAGTGTAATTAGTGATAATTATGATGTAGCTTCTTGTAAGAATTTCATTTATGTCCTTTTCTGCAAATGCTATTAATTGCAGGGTAGTTGTTCTCTTTCTCCATTTCATTTTTTATTTTTTCACTTTTGTTCTCTTGCTCTCAGGTGGAGCAGCAGTAAAGGCAGGTGTGCAGGAGGGAGACCGAATTATTAAGGTGCTTTCAGTCTCGTAACACTGAGCGGTTTTTTATTTAAGCTCCCGAGGACTTCAACTTTACCTGATGGGTTGTCCTCTCTTACAGGTCAATGGCTCGCTAGTGTCATCTATGTCTCATCAGGAAGTGGTGAAGATGATCAAATGTGAGTGAATTTCAGTCCTTTATGTGCAAACACCCACACACACACCCTCTATAGGCATAGCCCTTAGAGTTCAATGGCAACATGACCTGGTATTTTTTCCTCTTGTCTTTGTCTACACCTGTTTGTCGAGCAGCTTCAGCTTGGTTCAATAATTTCTCTCTGTTTCTGTCTCTCTTTCTCTACACGTGATCCTTCGTTCTTAGCTGGGACATACGTGGCATTGACCCTGCAGGGCCCGCCTCCTTCTGTCGCCTCCGTCCCCCTTCATCCCCTCTCTTCAGACCTTCTCCCCAACCACAGGACATCGTTAGGAGGTGAAGCTCCTCCTCCCCCACCTCCGCCGCTGCCAGCCACAGGAATCGGTACCCCTTCACAGAGAATCACCGGCCCCAAGCCATTACAGGTGTGACACACGGCGCCCGTACTGAACAGTCCCATAGTGCTTTATACAATGGCATCGGAAAGCAATGAATAGAAATTTCCAGTAGACTTGCTTATATTGTTTCTGATACTGTGATGTACTGTTACTTATAAAAACTGATAATTGTACCAACAATATTATCAGTATTCTCCGTATTTTTAGCTCTACAACTTACTTCATATGTTAACTGGTTGTACTTGCCATATGTTCATATAGCAGGTTGCTCTTGTACAGTTTTTGTTGGGTTGAGTGCTTGAGAACAAATGCAAGGCTTGAGCAAGGCTTATTTTGTCTCATTGGCTGTTTTTTCTTTTTTCAGGACCCTGAGGTCCAAAAGCATGCCACGCAGATCTTAAGAAAGATGCTGGAACAAGAGGAGGCGGAACTACAGGTATCCCTCAGACCCTGATCTAACTAATTACGGCTTAGTATCCCCTTAAGGGCTGCAGCTCAACAGCCACCTTGATGCAGCTGTGCTTAACAGTGGAAAGTAAACCATGAATGACTAATGTTCTACTTGATCAACCTCCAGGACCTGCTGGAGGAGCAGTCCCGAAATCCCTCCCCGTCTTTGGAGGAGAGAATAGAAAGTGCCAAAAGACGAGCGCACCAAGTCAGAGTGAAAATTAAGTCAGATCTGGTATGAGGCACCTCTCAAACATAGTCATTTGTTTTCTCGTTGTTTTTCCTCAGTGGTGTTATGCTAAATACCTGTCTGGTTGTCTCTTTTGCAGGATGGAACACGCTCCGAATCAGTAGCCAACTATGTGACTGTTGGAGAAGGTTTGAATTTGCTCATATTAGTGGGAGATGGTTTTGTTGCAGTTTTTGTGGGGAAAGACAGCGCAAGAATTGTCCCTAACACATTTTATTGTACAAATAAGCGCAGGTTTCCTTTCCTTGAACTTACATTTTGCAAGCCTATAGGTGTCCTTGTGTTTGCATCCATGCATGTGTGCACACTAACTGACTTCTGTTTTAGCAGGTCGCTTGTCTTTAGATTCAGGGGAAGTGGAATTTGAGGTGAGTTTTGTTGAAGTAAGGTCTTAAAATGTTCAATGTACTTAGACACACACGACACCGATGAGGGCATTTGAGAGTTCCTCCTCCTCCTCTGTCTGTTATGATAAGATAGGCGTCTGTGAAAAAGATTATAGTCATGGTGTGTAGTATGAAAACAAAACAGAATGCGGGTGGACTGTCATTAAGTAAATGGTTTAGACACAACAGATTCAGCTCACCAGCTGCCTGCCGTGCCCCGGTCAGGTCGAGCTGAGTTAAGTATGAAGGGTGGCAAAAGCAGCATTTGTCAGGAAAATGGGAACGGGGTCTACAACCATTAATTTAAACTTGAGACTGAATGTAACGTTAAACGCATAACCATCAGTGTAGATAGGTAGACTTATTCAACATTCAACATTAACTTTTTATCACGGTTTACTGTCCCAAAAAAAGAATTTATGTTGTCCCAAATTAAATTTTGGTTTTAAATTATCATTAGTAGTAGTAGTAGTCGTAGTAGTCATAGTAAAAGGGTTGTGTGTATAAAACCATAGAAACACTGTGTATCTTTGTGTTAGTGGATGAATAAAGGAATGAAGATCATTGTACGGTAAAATCTTTACTGTGAACTGAACGTCTACAGAGTATGCAGGAGACCACCAAAAAAACCTGAATTTGTTTTGGTATGCTGACCAGTATTGTGTGGTAATGAAACAGTGGTTCCTTCCTCTTTCAGACGTGTGAGAGCCCCTTCTCCTCCCCAGCCTCGTCCTTTAGGACCCCACTGCACCGCAGACAAGGCTCCGACACACACACTATTGACTCAGTAAGTTTTCACACACACACACACAGATTCTGCTTTGAATAATATCAGACAGAAAAAGTCAGGGTTTATCTCACCAGAAATTTGCAGTTTAATCCATATAAAATATGTGGTGTTATAAATGTACAACCAAAATGAGTCCAAATGTCACATGAGTTCACAGAAGCTCCTCCTTCATTGACTTTTCTAATGCTGTGGTTCCAGGGAGGGAAGGCCCATATCATTGGCCCAGAGGAGGAGGAGGAAGATGAGTGCTATTCTTTCAATGAAGTAAGCCATTACTGCTATAGAACTTTCTTTTTCATTGCCGGTTTCCTCTGGTGGGTTTTCTTTGTGAATATTTACTTTCTGGTTCTCCCCCTCTGTTAAGATGGATGGGCCGTTTCAGGACATTGAGCTGCTGAAAAGTCGTCCTGCACATATGACTGTTTTTATGAGATATATCTTCGGTCAACTACTGGACCCTAACCCATTGGTCAGTGTCAGTTTCTCTGTTTTGAGCAGCTGAAAAAGCAGCTGGAGAACCAGTTTATTTGAATTCATAACTTTGGTCTATTATTGCCTAACATTCCAGGTTTGAGTACATGTGCTGGAACTTGGGTGTTTTTGAATTCAATTCTTGAACCTTGCAGTTATACCACTTTTCATGAAATGTTATTAGTGACAAAAAGGGGAGAGGGTCATTGTTGGTGTACTTAGTCATCCTGAGTTGCTGCCCTGATAGAATGTTCCACTAAGAGTAAGGTACAGTGGTAGTGTATGACTTGTGTGTGTGTGTTTGTGTGTCCTCAGCTGTTCTACCTGTCTGTTGGGGCTTATCTGGGCTCAAGCCCTAAAGATGCTCGTACTCTTGCTCCACAAATCTGCTCCCACTTTCTGGATCCTGATGCTGTGAGTCCCCCAAATAACACCATTCCATACAGGACACTGCCTACATGCTCAGATCAAGACTACATCACATTCAGCAATAATGCAGTTTTTATGCAGTAAAATGCTATTAACCTGTTAACCCTCCTACAATTTTTCCCCGACTGCTGTACCCAACTTCAAAAGCTCACAGCTCCCTCATGC
>JBBPCY010050095.1:0-13037 GCA_037974405.1 Brachyalestes nurse
GTGTATGTGTGTGTGTGTGTGTGGGGGGGGGGGGTCTGGGGGCACGATGAGGGGTTTAACCCTTGAGAACTCTTTTCAGGGCTTTCGAGCAGTGCATGTAACTTGCAAATCTGCACACAGAGACACACACACAGACACACACACAGACACACACATACACACTCATAAATACCTGAAATAAATTATTCATATCTTTATAGGGAGATGAAAACCCAATCATGCTGAAAATCCCTGTCTTGCTGCACCTCCAAATCAACTACGCCACATTCTTAATGTGCACACACACACACACACACACACACACACACTCAGCATCACTGTGCTAACGCTCCTGGGCAGCTGCACGCTGAGCACCAGTGCAGGAGGTGATGTGGGGTAATGTGGAGGAAGGCGATTGAGACGTAATGTGGTGTGAATGCTTTTTAATTGTTTCACTGTTTGTGTCTCTTCGGGGAGCTCTTGGTGTGTTTTCATGCAGATAAACAGACTGGGTAGACAAGAACAGAGAGTCTCTGTGTATGGATGGAAACGTCTCTCAGAGAGCTTTCTGAACTACGAACATGGTTTTACTTTCTGAGATTTAGAGTCACATTCAGCACCCATGTGGACACTGGATAAAAAAGTCTAGTTGTGAATCACAATCAAATTGAATCAGTTTAAGATTTTATGATACCATTTTTTTTATTGAACTGAATTGAGGTGCAATGAATTTCATAATGCTCGTAATCATAACGACAAGTATCATAAATGATAAATGATCAATTATGGTCAAATACAGTTAATTGAAAGATTCCTTAAAGAATCCTAATTTCAATAAATTGAAGTGTATGGTTTAAGGATGCAATGAATAATTTATGGAATTTTGAAAGTCTATAATCTATGTATTCATTTCCTAAAGAATTGCAATTGAATTAAATAAGATCTTGGTGTTATCTGATTTGACATATGAATGATGCAGTGAATAATTTCTTTGAAAATAATAAATGGATTGAATTAAATAATGGGAGTACTGCAATGCTTTTAAAGAATTAAACTGAACTGGACCAAATTGTGGTGAAAACTGAAAAATTCAATTATTGCGCATGATGACAATTGAGGCTAGAACTTTTTTTGAGTCCTTATTGTCCACTGAATCTTGAACAATTTGCTAAAGTGTCAAAATCATAAGGCATACTGTAGGCAAGGTATTGGCACCTGTGGTAACTACATATGGAAGTGTCACTTACCATCAGCACATGGCATAAATACATCTGGACAGACAAACACACACATGCACAGAAACACACACACACACACACACTCTTTCACACACAGGAACTCAATCACACACACACACTCAACACACACACAATGAGATGCAGCGGGTCCTGTGGTGTGGGCATGCATAATTGAGGGCTAGGTTGTTGGGGGAGAGAGGCTGTCGTCTGTGGAAGTGTGCGCCACATTCCTGTAGAAAGCATCCCTGAATAATGAAGACCGTCATCTATGCAAAATGCAGGAGAAGCTGGAGAAAAAGGAGAGGAAGATGAATTTGTAGAGGTGAGGAGGCAAATGCTCATCTTTCAGCAGCACAGTCTATATGGGCCCTTGGCTTTACTTTGGCAATTTACTACATCCACAGTGGACAACAACACAATAAAAGTCATATCCTTTGCAGATAGAGAGCTATCCATTGTCTTAAACAAATAATGTAATTTAATTGCTACAGTTTCATAGTTTAGAATCACCATCCAAACATTAACCGTCACTGTTTGCAATTGTACAAAATGCAATATTGAGGATAGCTCTACCACACTGGTAACACTGCATAACATTTTTTTAAAAGTAATTTTTTTTGCTGATTGTGACAGGTACCAGGTGGGTTATGCACAAATATAGTTTTAGTTTTGCTGCACCAGAAACGAACTAGTTAACTATTTACCGACAATAATGTATTTAATCATACAACACAATTAAACGCGTTTTGCTCCTGATTTTCATTTGTAATTAATGTCTGGTGCATCATGTTGCAAAACATTCAGCTATTTTTCATTTGAATGTGTTTATGAAGTGTTTTTTCATCAAAAAATTGTATATCATCCTGTGTAGATACTCGATATTTGATTTTTAACCCATTTTGTTATTATCCCACTTTAGGACATGTGGTGACCTAAAGTGGGACAGTACGATTATCCTAGTATGGGACAGCTAAATTGGCAGTAAATTGGCAGCTAAAAATTGTATATTGGGACATGATTTGTACAACATTTGTGCTTATGTTCAGTTCCTCAGTGGTCTTGTGTACTATTGGAATGCTTTATGGCAAAAAAAATCTATTTAAATCACATTAATTAAGACCTTCCATTTTATTATGTAGGGATCAATTCAGTAATGTGCATTTCAAGTGACATGGCAAAGTCGAGAGACACAGGGAGGGGTGGTAAGACACAGGGAAAGAGGCAGAAAAAAACATTAATCAGTGAGAAGAGGATGAGGGGAGCCATAGCGGAATATAGGGAGATCACTGAAAATGGTGGGGTCCCTTAGTTAAGACTGCTGGCCAGGGCATGGAATGTGCCACACTCCATCACAGGGTTAAAGGTGATGGCCATGCCCATCACACAACTGGAAAGAAGCCTCTACTCAGCAGTGCAGATAAGGAAGAACTTGCTAGTCTGATCCTGACACTGCCTTGACATGCAAAGACTGCCTGTTTCCCGAGATGTAGGCCTAATGACCTCTTGACCTCTTAATTACTGGATGTTGTGTGTTATTAAACTAAAAGTTAGAAAAGGTTTGTGGTTTTTGTCAGCAGAGACTCAACATCAGTAAGAATATTTTTAGCCATGTCAGTATTTCATATTTCAAAAGCCTAAAATCATTGCAGGCCTACAAGTCTTTTACTTCAGGTTAACTTATGTTCATGAATTCACACTTAAAAAAAAAGAAATCCTGGTTGTATGTTTATTTTGAATATTAGTGACATTACTTTTCTGCTCACAATGATAAATGATTAAATAGCCTATAATAAATTAATACATATTTCAAATGTATTTGATTTTTCTGGTGGTGCACAATTTCCTATCTCACCCATAAACCTGAGTTTAAGAGGAACATCATTGCAAATAGTTAGTTAGTTAAATAGATGATATAAGTAAATAAATACATAGAAATGATGATACTGACTATACTAACATAAGTGTAGGCTTTTTAACATGGACTTCACAGTGTCCCACATTAGGAAACAAACTGTCGCACATTAGGAAGATGCAGCCACCGTCTGACAATTTGTCACCAAGAGCACTAATAAGTGTGGCATTTATTTTCTAAACACTTTATCTAGATTTTCTCCTTGGGTTTGATTAAGGCACACCTTAAGGTTTTCAAAATAATATTGGGTGTGGATTTACCATGTTGGCTTAACATTGTAATACACTACAGAAGTCCAAAATACAAAAAATGTCCCACATTAGGGCAACTCACCCTATGCTGTCTTCCATGCCTGGACGTAACATTAAGCTGGATATATTATTAACAGGTATGTTACAAGAAAGGAAGTTTTTTGACACAAATATTCGAAAAAAAAAGATTTAAAGATTTTGATGGAATGATACGTGATGGGCAAATTTTGATATAATTTTCGTAATCAGCAGCCAAAAATCTATAAGAAACACCCAACAGTGTTCAGGAAGCAAAAACTTCGTTGTGCAGTGTAATATTTTACTACACTTGAGTACGAAATAATCTGTAGAAAGTTCTAAAATTAGAAAATATTCTAAAATAAATTATGACTAGAGCTATATATTGTCTTTCAGTAGATGAGAACATGTTGAGAATCAATTTCTAATAAAATTAATATTCAGAATGCCTCAAAAAAGGCTATTAATAGACAGTATAGTATATAAATGTTGACACTTTTTAAATTCCTTAAGGTCCTTTAATTATTGCATATGAACAGACATTATAAAATAAATCATAATTGTAAATTGTGTAATTGTTTGCAATAACAAAAGTCTAAGTACAAACATACTTACAATACATTTCTCTTTAGTGTCATTTGCAGAAAAAAAGTAGTAACTATTTAGTAAAAGACCCAGAAAAACCACAGTATGCATCATTGCTTTCTTGATGCAGATTTAATTTAATTTCTAGGCAATAGACAGCTGCATACCATATCCGACCCTTATGCCTTTGTATCACCATGGAGACGCTTATATAGGTACCTGCTACTCGGAAGTGTTTTCACATTAAGTTCTTGTGAACAAACCAACTTCATACTCCAAATCAAGGGTCACCAAATGTATCTGTAAAGTGTTGGTATGGTAGGAGGTTTTCACACATATTGCAGTTTTGAAGATTTTTTACAGTTTTCCTGGTTCGGATTTAGGGGGATCTTACATGTCAATCATCTGGTTTCAGACCCCCTGAGACCCCTGTGTTTTGTGATGACAATGGGAAATGTGCCTAATCTCACCGCCTATGGTAAAGAAGTCTAAACGGAGGACAGTTTTTGCCTAGTTGGATCAAATATTCACAACAAAAGATACAACGGTTAAAAAATACACAAATTGGCACTTGGGAAAACGATGATGAAGGAGTTTGAAAAGTAATGTAAAATGTAATAATGGTCAGAGATCAGAACTCTCTAAGCTTTGGTCTTTTCTGTGATTCTTTATTAATGTGAAAGCTGGACAATACAAAAGTAGGACAGGAACATTACTGATGCCGTTTTTAACTTTGAGGCTCAGTTTCAAATAACCCATATCATGGAAAACCAACACATTAAGAAGTCAAATATAACAAGTACCGGTCACTCCCCGGTCAAAATAGTTTATATATAAACCAAGTCCAGTAACAACCCATTGTAAATTGACTACTCTTGTAATGTCTCCTGGTGGCACTTTAGTCACACCCTCTCACAATGAGGTTATAATCCAGGATACCTTTTTAATGCACAATGTCCAGTAGACAAACAGTACAGAGCCCACATTTACATGCACTGATCTTACACTAACACACTAACAAAAACAGTCTGACTAATTTAAAGCAAAAAATAGGAAAATGATAATGTTAAACTAAGTTATGCTGTTTTTGGATGCAAAAATTCAGTAAGCATCAAATAAAATATAAGAAACGTAGGGTATAAGCCTTTTCAGAGTGCAAAGAATACCTACAAATGGATCATTGACCAGATCAAGCTAATCACTTGAAGCCTAGATATTAAGATGTAACAGAAGATAAGATATTCATTTTCTGTAACCGCTTAATCTTTAAAATAAGAAGAAGATAAGAAAGAACTTTATTTATCCACAGAGAAATTCTTCCAAGGGTAGGGAGTACCCGGAGCCTATCCTGGAGCCATTGGGCGCAAGGCAGGGGACAGAATATTCCAGAGAAAACAATCTCAGCTTATTTAGCATTTGTCATTTAGCATAAATCATTGTAACATGACTTTTTATGTGGTGCCCATTAACAACCTTACTGAATAAAACATTAACAAAAATGTTTTTATTTACTTGATTTAATTCTAAACTGTTTGTAAGTTATTACTAAATGTAATAACACAAGCTACAAGTAATCACAAGGTTTTAAACAGTAATGTTTTCTATTTGGTAATTGCTTATAATAATTTCATTTTATGAGTAATGTTTTAAAAAGTCATAGGTCTGCAATTTATATTTGTAGAGAACAGACAGGCCTGCTTAGAGCAGATTCTAGAGGTGGCTAGCCAGGTCCATCTTTTGACCTTTGAAGGGCCGCAGTTTTGGCGCAGTATCTCCTGCTGTGATTTTTCCGTTCTGTAACTGAGGGAATCTTTGGTATAGTATTTATAGTGCATGATGTCACAGCAGTGAGGAGCGTTTGAAGTTTAGATGCGACCCTACGGGAGCAGCACCATGTCTTTTCCTCTCGCAGTTGTGGTCAGCAGACATTTAGAAACCAGCCACTGTCCATGTCGAGACTCATGTTTCGGTCTCCGCAGAGGAGGAGACAAAAATCAATGTGCATGATTAACGATAAAACAAGATGAAAAAGAAAGACAACTATTCATGTTTCTTTTGGACTCTGTCCCTAGTCTCCCATCTCTCCCGCTCTCTCTCTCTCTCCCTCTTTTTCTCCACCACCCCCCCCTTCTCTCTCTCTCTCTTCCTCTGTCTCTCGCCCTTTCTCACTCTTTAAAAGAGCAGTGGACATAGAAGAGATTAAATAATAAATCATAAGGTGGTCGTAGAGCAGGGATGGACAGAGAGGGCTCAGCGGCCAGGCAGACTGAGGGATCAATTATTTACAGTCGGGGCCAAGATAAAAACAAACGCTCAGTCTACAAGACAAACTCCACCAGGCTGGGGCACAGGTGTTTGTGTGTGTGTGTGTGTGTGTGTGCGCAGCTAGATAAACTCTAAAGGGAACAGTATCCAGTGGAGCTGGTGTCCTGTAAGCTTAGGGCGGAGTTGGCTATGAATTAGTAAAGCGCAAAAGTAGCTAACCGTGTTCAGATGCTAGTGTGTTCAATGATAAGAGTGTGTACCTGGTGTGCACTCTGTATATTTGACCCCTGAGTCTGTGCGTCTCTCTTTGTGTGTGTGAGTTTGTGTGTGTGTGTGTGTGCGTGCGCGTGTGCGTCTGTTGTCTTTTGCTTGAAATTGAGACCCAGATTTGGTCACCAAAAATGTTCTTCATTAAATATATTTGACTGTTTTCCAAACGAATGTGTTTTGAAAAAACTGTGGAGGGCACAAAATAAATATACTGAATATATAATATATATATATATAGTTCTTTTAGAAAACATCTGCATTTATGTAAATAAATATTTTTTCTTTGTTGTTTTTCTGTTGTTTTGTTGGCCTTCTGGAACTAAAATAATTACTACCTTAATTATTTTCATACTAATGATTTAATCTGTAACATTATCATTTTATATTGCAAATTTCTACTATTAGTAATTACCACTAATGATTTTGTACAGCACTTTGAAGCACTCGTGTGATCAATAAACAACTACTGATAGAGGCATTATTTTCAAGAAAGACAGCTATGCTCATTGACAGCTATGTTTGAAAGTTCACTGTTCTCACTATGTCATTTTATAGTATGGTGTTTAAAAAATGAATATTCCACCGTGCACCGCAATAGGATGTGTATTCTTAAGGATCTATGGAATGAGTATTGTATATTATATCATATTATAAGGTATGGGATTTGTATCACAACACATTGTGTTTTTTACACACACACACAACTGGCCTCAAGCTGAAATGACACATATCATTACTGTTATGTAACAACTTCTTAAGTCCTTTTTGTGTCTTTGTTTTAATTTTTAAAGGTTTACGCCATTGGAAAATTCCAGTTGTTCTTTATATCGTATGAACATTTTATGATGAATGGAGCAATGGGCCACAATAATCTCATTTTGTTAGCATTAATGGTAAATTAAAGTTACCTACCATTTTTGAGATATAACAATGACAATGGGCTCTTAAGGCATCACAAATCTTGTTCATGTGCTGACACATTTATATATATATATATATGTTTCAAAATATAATGTTCAGCCCCCAGTCCACATAAGATTATGGCTGCAAAAGCATCTTAGAAATTCCATACTGCTCTGTGCCCAGTTTTGTGAGATATGTGAGAAAGATAGACTACAGTATCAGTGTCAGTGCTTAGCAGGTGTGAGGACTTTTCTGAGTGTCTTTGTCGACCACAGTCTTAGCAGTATGTTCCCTGCTATGGTGTGTGAGTTGAGTGACAGTGTCTGTGGTCTCAGCTGGGATGGAAACATTTCAGGCCACAAGGGAGAAAGGGTGTAAAATCTGCCGTTTGATTTCATTTGGCGCAGGGCGGCGGGCGCTCTGTTAGAAAGTGAACCTGCACCCCTCTCCTGAGCCCCTCCTCCAGCTTCTCGCTCACCTCAGCTGAATATCTCACCTAATTAAGTTTTAGACTCACATTTTCAATTGTTAATCACTAAAGTGCTTCCTGGATAACCTGCTAGTCAAAGGTCTGGTCCCAGTAGCCCCGGATGTCAAAATGCAATTATATGCATGATTAGCTTGACCTGTTTCTTTTCCCTCTTCTCTGCATCCTCCACTTCCCCTCCTCCATCTCTCGCTGTCTCTCCTGGCACTGTACTGTCTTTCTTTCTCTCTCTTCACTCTCCTTCACTCTCTCTCCCCTCTGCACCTCCTTTTTTCTTTCATGTTCTCTGTTTTTCTCATTGCTCTGTCTGTCTTTTTCTCACTCTCTCCATTTCTCATTCATTCTCACGCTCCCATTCATTCTAGCTCTCTTATTTACCTTCTCTATCTCCATCTCTTTTTCCCTCTCTCCCCCCTCTCTCTGCTTTCTCTTTCTCTCACTCACTCACTCAGCATCTCACATTAAATCTGTGTGTGTGTGTGTGTGTGTATGTGCGTGTGTGTGTGTGTGTGTTTTACTTATACCATGCATGACAAAGCATGGCACCCCCATCTGGCAACTTCTGGAAGTGAAGTGTGGAGGGTGGGGCAGCGTTTGTGTGTATATATGTGTGTATTTTTTACTTTGTGTAGGAGCTCTTAATGTTGGTATGGCTGATCATGTCAGTATGTTCTGCATGCTGCCTAATTACACAGGTCAACATTTTTTTTTTGTAATCATCAGAAACCACAACACACATTTCTAAACCAGTTGTTCATGCTGGTTTCAGATCTGCTTTCAGTTTTTTTTTTCAGTCACATCAACGTTTTGAATTATGAGTAACGTTAGATTTGCAATAGACTTTAATAAAAACCGCATGCGCCAATCAAGTAACTGTTTCAATATTTTCAGTGCGAAGTCAGATAGACGCACACTGTGGCATAGATATAATGATCAGTGTCAGTCAGCTACCACTGTTTCTAGAAAAACGCTTAGCATATGATTATTATATGATCATTATACCAACTATCATGTAATATATAACTAGCTTCATTACAAAAACTGTACATGCTAGGAATAAACTAAAGACAGATTTGAAATCAGCATGAAAAACACTACAACCCCCACATAAACTTATCTCTGATGATTTTGACCTGTTGACCTGTGTTATTGGCTCTTTAACTGAAGGGAACTGTCTAGAAACTTTAAAGAGGCTTTACTCTCCTACTCTCATGGAGAACACTTTACGTCCTTCATCACTACTTTTGCACAATAAGTTAATTCTTATATCACTGCTGTAGTCTGTCATCAGTGCTGGAAAGATGGCTTTACTTCATAGAACACATTCTACCCTGAAACTGGTAAGGAGAAAGGAGTGTGTGGGTAAATTGAAAACAGTAAACACATAACAAAGAATGAAACGATTTGCTGCTTAAAGGATAATGATTTGAGAATTATTAATCAAGTAATCTTGATCCTGTCTTACTTTGGTCTGTAGTGCTTAAAACCTTAACAATCGTTTGCTAATCTGATTGTACGCATGCTGAGATGACTTTAGCTACACCATTGTGAAGCACTGATTGTAACTCCACACACACAAACACGAATGTAATTATCTTCCATAATCTATAAATGCAGTTTAATGGATGTGAAAGCTGTACGAGTTTCATCAAAATAACCACCCCTTGCCTTTATCACAGCAGCACAGATATGCAGCATGGTTTCTAGCAATTTTTCTATGTCTAAACTCTCCCAGCACCTTTTCAAGCAAGCAATTCTGTCTCATTTGCTGGACTCTCATTTCCAGCTCATCCCATGCAAATCAATAAGAGAAAGATCAGGAGACTTGAGAGGCCAGGACATAATTCATAATAAAACCTTTTACTTTTCTTTGGACTGGATAACATTTGGCCACAATTTTGAAGAACGCTTGGGATAATTATCCTGTTGACATTTTGTCCAGTGTTATATAATCCAGAGGGAATTGTGTGATGTTGAAGAATTGAGTGATACTTTTCTTTTTTATGATCCAACAAAAAGTGTATATCAGTGCACTGAAGACAGACATTGTTCTTAAAAATCCTTAGTTATTTTACATAGCTAGTTAATGTGTTTAACACAGGATGTTCTACCAAATGTTCAGTCTTTTTCCACAATAGTCTAAACAGAAAAGCTCAGAAAATATCACTGACTAATGGTACTAATGTAACATTGAGCATTTGTGCTTTTTCTAAGGGCTCATTCTGTCAAATCACGTAGTGTGACGTGCATGTGCTCAAGGAATAGTTTTTCCGTTGCTTTTTCAGAACACTGGCAGGTACGGTTTACTGACTGTTCCACACAAGGACATTTTCTTTTTTAGTTGGTACATTTCGTACATGTGCTACAGTATTGTCCTGCTCCCACACTTCACTTTTAGCTTTCAGTTACAATTGTTCTTGTACTTTCATCTTTTCACATCAATATATGGCCCAAATACAGAACTTCTTATCAGGCCAAGTCATTCATTTGATTTAGGTTAGGTATTACAACACACAGCACCAGACAGCTCATTCATCTTTGTTCTTTTTTACAAGTCAACTCTTCTGATTTTTGTATTTTGTATTCTGCTGTAACTTTGTTTCACACTGACTGGTTAGGGAACAGTGGATGTTTCTCAATATCAAGAAGAGAGATAAGATAAACCTTTATTAGTCCCACAAGTGGGAAATTTGCTTGGTCACGACAGAATGTGGACAGTTCAAAGTTAAGAGCAGCAAAAATTAAGAAAAACAATAGAATAGAATAAAAAAAATACTATGTTACAGTATGGTATAAAATAGAATGTTCAAATGTACAGTCAAAAAATGTACAGTATAAAATTTAGGAATATGAATACGGACATATGTCTATATGGACATAATAAATGTAGATATAAATAGTTATAGATATTTGAAAAGGGATATACAGATACTTATACTTATCAGTGCAGGAACTCCTTACTTAAAGGCAAGGATGAAGGTAAGGATACTCTGTCTGCTATATTCCACTTATTTTTGGTACAGATGGCACCATTTACTTTACTAGTCTTAGGATAAAGCTACATAATTCAGTGACATTGTTGTGACATTGTTAATTTAGTGAAAAATCACGCTCAGCTGTATGGTATGTGGTAGCTGGCTCTTAAAGCCAACAACAGCAAGCTGAGGTGGTTAACCACAGAGAAAAAATCCACAGAAACATAAGCAGGCCAAGGGGATAGAGTACGGTGAGGACGGTGAGTAAAATATGTTAAAGAATATGCAAATAGATGGGAAAGATGTTGACTTTTACTCGATATGATTGCATTGACGACAGTGCATATGAAGTAAGCTTGATGACTTACTATATAGTTCCTTTCTGTATGTAAAGTAGCAGTGCCTAATTTAAATCAGCTCTTAAAAGTTCTTAATAGGTTCTTAATATTCCTTTTTTTTGCTTTCATAGCTCTATGTGGTTTAGGATGATCCAGCCACCTAAATGTGACCATTCCTGAGTAGCTCCTTATTGTTCAGTTTTGACAGTCATACCAACGTACATTAATAGTGATATTTAAAGGATTCTGGAAAGCCATAGTATGCGTCTGTGGCCATGGTGTGGTGGTAAAGTGTCTACCATTTGTAACCACAAGGTCACTGGTTTGGATCCCTTCATGGTACACCACGGAAACAAGATTAAATATCAGAGGCCTGCATGTTCCAGTGTCCTCCCACTGTAATCTGCCAGTGACCTCTTGCATAAAGCATGTGAGGAAAAGATGATCTGACATCAAAGTTGCCCCTTTTGAGTTTGGGTTGAAGAAATGAGAGGGTTCTTTCCAGGAAATTATTGAAGCTGACACCAGTACAACAAGCTGAGAAGGGTCAAATAGGTGTTTTGTTTCTTTTATGAGCAACAAAAATATGAAGAACATTTCTAGTCACAAGAGGCACTTATAAGTGAGAAACTCTACAGTCTATGGGAAGAAAAAAGGCAAAAAAAATGTCAGCCCTAATAGTTATGCGTGAACACACCACAGCACACAGTCTGGAGAGTGTGAGATTCTTTCTCTGCGTTTAACCAGTTCACAAAGTGAAGCAGTCGACTGCAACCAATGAGGGGTGCCCAGGGAGCAGTGTGTGAGGATGGTACCTTGCTCAAAGGTACCTTAGTGGTGCCACTAGCAATCCAGGGATTCGAACCCACAACGCAGGGGCCATGCACTAACTACTAGGCCACCAGCTGCCCATCCTGACATACAGAGTCTTCAAATAATAATTAAATTATTAAAGATTTAACTTAGCTTGGAATTCTTCACAGGTATGAAATTGAAGCCCAAGCTTGAGCGGTCCGCACAATTTCTAGACTGATCCGAACTGGCTCATTTTAAAACCTGAGTAGCTGCTGCTACTCACAGAAATGTTTAACATGCTTCTATTGAACTTAACAAACAAGAGGTAAGACTGACTGTGACTTTCTACCAACCCAACACATCTCTCTCATTATTCACCCACAAGCATATTCTGAACAAAACTAATATTACTAGAAAGTGAGAAAATCAAGAGCACATGAGAAATAGAGAGAGAGAGAGAGAGAGAGAGAAAGAAAGATAGAGAGAGCATGTCTGAGTGTGTGAAATCTACTACATGCCTTAAATAGTTAAATCCCACCCAGCAGGATGACCCCATCTAGTAGTGTAACTACAATGTAACTACAATTCTTGTGTAATATTAACACTCCCACCCACTCAAATCTCGTCCCACCACAGCCACAAAGCTCATGATGATAAAGACTTTTTTTTTTAAATCGGACTTGAATCAACTGTTGGTTTCGCGTTTTCTTTTTTTGTTGTTGTGCTTATAAAAAAAGCCTTTGTAGTGAATTCAGTGGGAAAATGTTTTATTAATTGCCATATGTTTATTGACTTCACTTTCATGTCTGTTCTTTTGTTCTTTCTTTGTAGTGGCAAAAGATCCCTGTGCATCATCATTTGTGAGCGAGCCGGAATGTCAAAGGTGTCCTTTTGATGTTGGGTACAGACCTCATGTGAGGCAGCACCTGTGCTATACTCTCTCTCTCTCTCTATCTCTCTCTCTCTCTCTCTCACACACACACACACACACACACACACACACACACACACACACACACAC
>JBBPCY010050106.1:0-13037 GCA_037974405.1 Brachyalestes nurse
AAGCATGAGGGAGCTGTGAGCTTTTGAAGTTGGGTACAGCAGTCAGGGAAAAATTGTAGGAGGGTTAACAGGTTAATTCTGATCATAGCTCACTTTTAACATATTTATTTCTGACTGTTTTTTTTACTTCAAATGTAATTTTAACATATTTTCTAGTTTCATTATGATTATAGTGATTTTAGAGTTTTATTGGGTTTAAACCTACCTACTTTATGTTATAAGAATTATCTTTATATTTACATTAATATTATGATAATTGTCTCATTATTATTTTCACCTGTTGTTGGTGTATTATAAAGTATGTTAATGTGTTATAACGCAGCACAACACGCAATACAACACCCATTACAACAGTTTACAACAGACAATATAACGCATGACATTAACACAAAATATTGTGTTATCTGTCATATTGTGTATTATATAGTGTTTTGTTATGTTATCTTGTGTGTTATACTGTGTGTTAGGTCGTGTGTTATACTCTATGCTCTTTTGTTTGTTGTATTGTGAATTATATTATGTGTTGTACTGTGTGTTACACTGTGTGTTTTACTGTGTGTTTTACTGTGTGTTGTCTTGTGTGCTATATTGTGTGTTGTGTTGTGTGTTACACTGTGTGTTGTATAGTGTGTTATAATGTTTGTTGTATAGTGTATTATAATGTGTGTTGTACTGTGTTGTATCGCGTATTATACTCTGTGTTATCTTGTGTTGCATTGTGTGTTATGTTGTGTTGTGTTGTACTGTGTGTTGTATTGTGTGTTACATTGTGGTTATTGTTTCCTCGTGCAGGTGCGTCTTGTCCGTGGGGAGCTCGTGGATGAGAGTGGCCGGTCAGTCACAGAGTGGATTGGACTCATCCGGGCGGCCAGGAACAGTCACGAGCAGAACCTGGAGGCGGTGTCAGACCTACCTGGAGGACAGGTGAGACACGATGCATACTATATATATATATACATAGTTTATTATATGTGTGATGTATTAAAGCGGGTGCTTTTCTTGTGCCAGATATTCTACCGTGTGCTAAGGGAGATCCAGGCTGGAGAGGAGCTGAGTGTGTGGTATTCCAACAGCCTGGCACAGTGGTACCACATACCCACCACTGCCACCCCCACACACGACGAGAAAGGTCAGAAAACCACCAGTTACCACACACACTGGCCACTCATTCACCTTTAACCCCCAGTGTTCAAGAGGTCAGGAGAGCCATGGCAATGACGGACCTCAAATATTCAGTTAATCAGCCATGATCAGCAATGTGTGGGTGGGTTCCTAAAGGGGGATATTTAAATGTTTTTTCTTTTAAAAATTAAGGTTTGGACTTCTGGACCTTTCCATTTTTTCCAACATTTCTGAACTTCTCGTTTACAGCCATGGCGTCTGAAAGTGTCCTTAAGGAACCAAAATGCTTCAAAGAACCTTCTAAAATTATTCTAGGCATTACCAAAAAAGGGTTCTGCGACAAAAGAATCCTTTTATTTTCTTTTAGTATTTGAGAGCCTTTATAAAGGTACATTTTCGGAGACATTTTTATTTTGTATGACACTGAAAATACTGCAGTGAGGGGCATCAGCCTCAACTCTGCCTTCAAAACACACTATTTATAGTTTATCAAAAACAAAAAAGGTAAAAACGTTTCCCTGATTGAACCTAAAACTACTGGGATAATCGAAATCAGCTGGGATAAATAACAATTACAAAAACTATATATTTTAAAAATGTTTATGCTTATATGATTCTCCTTATCATTAATAATTAATTATTTAGTTTCGTTGGATATGGGTGCACGTGAATGTTAAATACCAACATTGAATGTTGAATTCCGAAAGTAAATGAGAAAATAAAAATCTGTCTTCTTCATTTACAAACGCACATAAAGTCATAAAAATAAAGAAATTAAGCACTTGCGTATATTTTTTATTGGGAAAATAATTACATTTTACAAGAGTCACAGACATTCCTAAATAAAGTGTATGATATGATTTTATTACAATGAATAGAAATAATGTAATAAAACTGGCTTGCTAGCACACTTTCGTAAAACAACAAACAAAAGAAGAAAAGAAAAGAAAGAAAGAAAGGCAAGCAAAAAAAAAAAAAACAAGCAAAAAGAATGCGTCATTGAGTGGATTTGTTTTTAATTTACTCATTATGTTCCCACCAGCAAAATTACAGATGTAATCCGTATTAGTGTCTTAATCCGAGCTAAATCCTCTTAGGGTCTGAACCCAAACACAACAAGAACTCAGATCGATTCATGGCCAGAGCATTTATTGACTAACAATAAACAAACAACGAACAAAATCAGTAAATAAATAAACAGACGCTGTGAAAGCCCTCAGCATTAACACCAGGCTGACTTTATTAACTTCCAATCATTTATTTTTAACAGCTTTTGAAGCTCGTGCTGCAGTGCCGGGGTCCTCGTGGGCCCTGGGAGGGTTCTAAAGGGTCTCCCTGATAATCATGTGTGTGATGAAGAGTCTCTGTTGCCTTACAGAGGTTAACAAATGTCGCGCGGTCATTCATATTCATGCGCTCGCGAGTGAATAAATGTTAGTGAGGTGATCTGCACGCTCCATTAGCCGGAACACACCGGCTTTGTTGGGGTCTGAATGCCAAAACTTTTATTGTGGGATTATTATTGGCCCTGATTTGCCCCAACAGATGGAGCAGAGCAGACCCTTTGTTTTTACGATTTCAAGCAACAGCTGCTGTCACTTCCACGGGCAGAGAGTGAGAGAGAGAGAGTGAGAGGCAGAGAGAGAGAGAGAGAGAGAGAGAGAGAGAGAGTGAAAATCCCCCTGTTTGTCAGGGTTATTGGGTTTTGCTCTTTTGGGTGGCAGTATTAAACTCTTCTAAAGCATCAGAAACACTTTCACACTCAACTGGTGTCAACACACACACACAAATATTTCCGATTCAATACACTCAGCCGCACTGACTCCAATATACTGAATTAACTATTTTCATCTTTCGCCGTTTTCTTTCTTTCGCTCTTTCTCTCCCACTCCCTTTCTTTCGTTCGTTTTTGTATTCTTTATGTTTCTTTCGTTCTTTATTTATTGCGCTTTGTTTCTTTCTTTCAGCAATTCATTCATTTACTCATCCTTTCTTTTTATTCTTCTGTTTCTACTTTCCATTTTCCTTCCTTCTTTCTTTCGTTCATTCTTTCTGTCTGTCTTTCTTTCATTCTTTTTGTCTTTCTTTCACTACTGAAATATTTATTCTTTTTTTCTTCTTTGTGTGGTTGTTTTTTTTCTTTTATTAATCATTCTCCCTTTGTCTTTCTGTAATCTTTTCGTTCTTTCTTTCTTCTTTTTGTCGTTCTTTCTTTTTTCTCTCTTATCTTTCTTTTTCCTATCTTTCGCTGTTCTTTATTTCTTAATTTATTTTTCTTACACGTTTACATTTTTGATTTTCTGATTAAACATTGAGATCTAAAAACGACATTAAAATTTATTTTTTTTCTTTTTTCTTTTTTGATGGAGTCCAATGCTTAAAGAAGGTTGTTTCTGAAGAGTGAATTTTAGTTCAGGCATTCTGTTTAATTCTGTACACAACAGACAAGTCGTCAAAAGGCAATTATTCAGTAAAAAATAAAGCTGGAGAAGTTCTGTCCTGATTTCAGGTGAAAGAAACTCAACGCCAACCTGGACTGCAGCAGGAAAAATGACACAAATTATTATTTTATGTATAAAACTATTAAATTGTGTATTTGCAAAATTATGCGTTTTTCCAGTGCTGCCCCGTACAAGAATGTGTACTGACATTTGAATGAATGTGTCCTAATGTCTCTCTCTCTCTCTCTCCAGGTGAAGAGAGGTATATCTGTTGGTACTGTTGGAGGATGTTCCGCTATCCGAACACTCTGAAGGCGCATGTGCACTTCCACTGCGCGCAGGCGCGCGGCCCGGAGACCCTCAACCGCTCCCCCAAGTCCGGGGACACCCCTGGGGGCCCTGAGCCAGGTGCGCGCCCCGCGGCCTCCCCAGCCTTCCCCACTAAGGACGGTGCGCTGGACATGAGCGTGACCTCCAGCAGGCAGCACTTGACGCCCTCTTCATCTTCATCTTCATCTTCTTCTTCATCTACATCATCCTCCTCCTCTTCGTCACTGCTGCTCCTGCACCACATGGGCTTCCAGCCTGGCGCGCGTTCGGCCTTCAGACCCGCGGGACTCTCCAAGCTCGCGCTCTCGGCTCGAGAGGAGGACGGCGAGGCTGACGTGAAGCCGAGGCCCGCGCGCACCTTGCTGGAGCCCTCACTCAAAGGTGGGCACCACGAGAGTGGGGGCGCGGTGGCTCGCGCCTTCCCGTTCCTGTCCCACTTAAACCACGATGAGCCGACCAGCACCTCCACGACGGTCATGACGTCATCACCGCCGTCCGCCTTCAAGCACGTGGAGAGCCGCGTGCACCATCCTCCTCATTCTCACCCTCACTCTCATCCTCATCCTCCTCACCCGCCGGTCTCGCGGTACCCTCCACCTCCTCCTCCCCCAGCACCTTTCGAGCGCTTCTCCTCGTCTCTGGAGGGCGGGAAGTCGTATCCAGGGGGTCTCGGTGGGGGCGCCGACTGTGGCATGCCGCTCGTGCCGTTCACCGTGTATGGAGGCGAGCTGCTGTACGGCTCGCCCTGCTACCCCCTCCGCCTGCACCTGGGGGGGCTCCTCAGGTACCCGGATGCTGTGCCGTACCTGGCCAGCGCGCCCTCGCTCGCGCCGGACATCGGGCAGCTCGCGGCGGCGGCGGCGGCCGCAGGTGGGGGGCTCGAGCGCGATCTCGTGGCCGTGCACGCGCAACGTCGCCTGTCGGAGATGATGATGACGACGGCGACGGCCGACGATGACGTCATGAAGGGCCGCGAGACGTCCTTGCGAGCCTCCTCGTGCGCCCCGGGGAAGCCCAAGAAGGGCCACCTGTGCCTCTACTGCGGAAAACTGTACTCGCGCAAATACGGCCTAAAGATCCACATGCGCACGCACACGGGCTACAAGCCCCTCAAGTGCCGCGTGTGCTTCAGACCCTTCGGAGACCCCAGCAACCTCAACAAGCACATCCGGCTTCACGCGGAGGGCAACACGCCCTACAGGTGCGACCACTGCGGCAAGGTGCTCGTGAGACGGAGAGACTTGGAGAGGCACGTGAAGTCCAGGCATCCAGGGCAGCGCACCAGCACCGCGAGCGCGCCCGCAAGCATCAAGAAGGGCGAGGAAGAGGAGGAGGAGGAAGAAATGGGGAGGAAAAGTGAGGAAGAGGAGGAGAGTGACGTGGACGTGTGTTTCACTGACGAGCACAGTGATCATGAGCCGGCCAAAAAATAACAACTAATAACATTTAATAGTAAATAATAAATAATAATAACAGGACTGAGTAAATTATAAATGTACATATTCATTTTTTTGTTGTTTGTGAAGTATTTCCTACAGTAAAGACTGAAAAAATACAAAAAAAAAAAAACAAACTGCAAAATTTTGTCCACAAATTTGAAATATTATCTAAAAGGAAAGGTCTCAAAAAAGGTACCACTCGAAGCCCAATGTTTGGGCTGCACTTTATGCCTACCCTCTATCCTTGATATAAAATAGAGGGCAAAAAAGTTATGTAAAAAGAAGTATGCATTTTTCTTGGAATTTTTAAAAATCGTTTTGTTAATTTTATGATCATACAATCTTTCCTTTTTTGACTGTCTTCATCTTTTAGTTGTTCTTCATTCATGTCCTGTGTTTTTTAATCCTTCTTTGGCACTGTCTGTCAGTTTTTTTGCACTTTTCCCTTCCCCTCCCAAAAAAACATTTTGCAAAAATAACCTGTGGGTACAATAAAGACGAAAAGTTTTCTGTTGGGTGTTTATAAAGAGGTGTTGGTGTGGTTACCCCCGCCCCTTAAGATTATGTAAAAATTGTAATTATGGTATAATTAACTGTTGCAGGTGTGGTTTGTAATGTTTGTTAATAATTGATATTGTAAAAGGACATATTTTTTCCTCAATCAGATTCCTTTGATGGTCAATTTTTAAATAAATAACAAAAGAAAGAAAAAAATGGTTGTCACAGGCTTATTAAACAGAAATGTATACATAAACAAAATCTATAGAATGCAAAATTAGACCTGAGAGATGTTTAGACATAAAATTTGAAGCAATTCAATTCATAACTTAAAAACTGGAGAAAATATGAATGAAGATTGCATTAAAAACAGGAAACGGAACCTCAGATGATGTGAAAATACATTTTTATTCATTTCATTGTATAATCAATAGAAATAAAAATTTAATTTTATATCCTATTCATGTATAGGTCAAGATCATGGACCTATGAAACCAGCAAATCATTTTGCAATTATTGTAATTATTGCAGATTTCCTCTGAATTGTGTAGTATCCATCTAGAAAGATTACTGGCTTTTATCTGAAGAGCATTCTATTTCAGGGCCAGTGTGAGCAAATGGGGCTTTTAGAAGAAACTGCTCATAGAATTTAAATACACCATAAAATTTTATATGGAACAAATTCCTTAAAAAGTCCATTAAAACCAAAGTTCTGGTGTAGTTTTATGAAAAAAGAATGAAGCGGTTATGTCTGGCTCTCTGAACCCTCATCCAAATGCAAACATGTTTATGTCAAACCACCACATAGAACTGAATTCGCTTTTTCAAGGGAGAATGACAGAGAAAATTGAAGGGCATTTGTAGAAATGTTAACACTTGCTGGTCTCTGCTGTTTTACTGCAGCACATGGGGTCTTGAACTATTGACCTTGTTGTTATGGATGTGAAGCACTGCTGCTCCCTGAAACTTCCAGGAAGCATTTATTTCATCCAGTTGTGGTCTGTCAGCACAGTTCATCCAGCTACAACAAAGGTATCTAAAGACATCTATAAGGGGGCTTAATACCTTTTCTCTTTTTCCAGGTTGCAAGCAACAACAAACAAAACATCTTTCCAGCAATTTCCTCCCAGCAAATTAGAAGAATATAAGACAATGATGTAAAAATCAACCAATATTTACTTGTTGTCTGGTGCTGTGCCTCTTTGTAGAACCGCCCGCCATCAGGTCAAAACGTGTTTGAGGCAGCTCAGCATGTTGTACAGTAATTGGTCATAATTGGCCTTGGTGGATATGTGTAATACTGTCTGTCGGAAACATTCTCCAAAGCTGGTCTGGATTTCTGGCAGTTAGCAGTGTTAAGCATTGAGGAACTTGTTTTGTTCACCATCACAGGTTTTTTTATAAGGCGCTAGAGAAGCTGAACTCAGAAATATTACGTATAATGTATTTTAATGTGTTTAAAATTTGCTCTTGCTACAGTCATATAAAAATATGACGAAAATGAAATTTTAGAAGCAAACACAACTATGATGGATGTTTAAGTGATTTCCCAGTTGGGTGAAATTCTGTAACATCTATTTGATTAATCTCCCATAATATAAAGATATAAAAATAAAACCATAGAAACGATCTGACTGAAAGCATTACACATTGGAAAAAAAAACTGGTCCAGGGACAAAGCCTTGTGGGACACAGAGTGTTACAGTTGACAATGGCATTGATTGAATCATATTTTTGAAATAATATCATATTGTATATTATAGACGTTAAAGCTAGACAGGGCCAAAGAGGAGAAGAAAAACATTTAGGAGGACATTCTTAAATGAATGAAAAACAAAAGTCTTTCAAGGCTTTCTAGTCAATGTATAATAATGTGCACCAGTATATCCAAGAACATTTCACCTTTATGGGCCTTATAAGCCTATGATTTGAGCATCTTCAGTTGGTTCCTTGACATCTTCTTCTCCTTCTCTCCTGTTCTCGTCTCTCCTCCCCCACTCGTTACCCCCCAAAGTAGAAGTGTCGCTGCTGTCTTCACATCCTGGCACAAATGTGGAAGTGTCTCTTCAACCACTCCGCTGCTACCAGTCCCTGCCTGCATGCTGTCAGAATGATAATAACAACTCTTTGTTTATGGATCACTTATCATACATCACATCCACTACAATAAAAATAAGAAAAATGGACAAGAATACAGAACCTGAATTTCTTCACCTGTGAAACATCTGAATCAAAGAGCGGTAACCCAACAAATAAAATTTGATTAAAAATAGAACTGAAATCAGTAAATATTTAATTGAAATAAAACAGAAGGATGGCCAGTTTAAAGTTCAATATATTTATATGGCCCATTATCACACATAAAGGTAATTCAGTGTGGTTTACAGGAATAGTGTAAAACAATAATAAAAATTGATAGAAAGTGAAAAAACCCCACAAATCTTTGTGCAGATTTTATATTGATGGGCAGTTTGTTGGACAGCATAGAGAATAAACACCATTTCATCAAGTTTAGTTTCAGCTCTTTTCTCCACTCACTTACCAGCTTCTGCAGATCTAAGAGATGTACCAAGATTATATACATCAAACATATCAGAGAGTCCAAACCATTGAGTGACTTGAGTGACTACACAATGAGTAATTCTGTATCAAACCGGGAGCCAGTGCATGTACCTGAGAATCGAAATGATGTGCTCTCTTCCCTGGTTTTGGTTAGAACTCTGGCAGCAGGATTTTGAATTGGCTGAGGCTGTCTAATGGACTTTCTGAGGAGACGTAAACTGTCTTCTGCTTAAGTGCTAAATGTTCTAAACTATATAATGGTAGCTTTATACTGTTCATATTTGATATATTTGAATGTGTTGTTCAAGATTTGCTCTTGCTGCGGTTGGATAAAACTATTACTAATATGAAGTGTATCCAGGTGTTTGTTTATGAATGTGTGTGTTTGTGTGTGTATTAGATTTTTTTCAGAGTAGTTTTAGGGGTGTATTTTTTCACTAGTTATTGCCTTGGCTAACACCACTCTGGATTCAGGCCAGAGACCATACACCCCCACCACTCCAACCACCCCACCCCTCCCACCAGCGTTTAATCAATTAGTGCCATTCATTAGCTGGGGCACCAGAAAGAGGGATTGATTGAGAGACTCTGAGCTTTTCACACAGCTTCAGATTCAGGCAAAACTTTCACCCACCCACTGGCAATTTATTAACACTAGCATAGCTTCACACAGGCAGGCTTTTGACTTCATCTGAAAGCCTGAAATGGTTTATATCTGCGTTTGAGGCAAAACCACTGAGACTGACCTTCCAGAGACTGGATGATCCTGAGGCCAGGACCAGGAGATGCGCTGGATGATTTTTTTTGTCAGTCAACATTGCTATCACGATTGATCTTCAGAAAATGAACTTCCTTGAGTTTTCAAACTTTTTGCATAATAAAGTCCTATGACACACAAAAGCAGCAAGCCATGCTAAACATTACTGCCCACGTACACCAATCAGCCATAGCATTAAAGCAACTGAGAGGTTAAATTAAAAAATTAACATTGATTATCTCGTTATAGTGGCAAAAGTGATTCAAGGAAGGAAAACTAGTGAATCAGTGATGGGGTCACAAGCACCTGAGGCTCACTGATGCACAGGGGGAGTGAAGGCTAGACAGTCTGGCCTCATTCAGCAAGATAATGAGCTCTGCCACACGGCAAAAACTGTTTGAGGAACATGACACAGAGTTCAAGGTGTTCTCTGGGGTGTTCTGAACAAACTAGCACACCTACAGAGGTCTTGTGAAATCCGTGCCTCAATAGGTCAGAGGAACAGAGAAACCCACACAATATTAGTCAGGTGGTTTTAATGTTATGGCTGATCAGTGTATGAAGCAAGCAGGCAAACAGCAGCAAAAGAATGAAAAACGTAAGAGGACTTACCACAGAGGGACCACAAGGTCAAGATGGAGGTTAAAAGACGAAGTGCTCTAAGTCGGGCTCCTTTCTTCCATCTCTGTGCCTCAGAGACCTTCTGCTCGACAGGAACTGTGAGGGTCAGGAGCTAATATGTGACACTGGAGAGCATGAACACTGACACGCTTACACAACTGAGCTTGTTGGGCTTATGAAAAAGCTCTGGTGAAAAAGGTCTTGGAGCCAGAATGCATTATGCATGCTCCTGTAAATCCACCATTCTCGCTGCACTGAATAGGTCTGACACAATTGAGAGAAAATGTTGACCCTTGCACAAAGACCAGAGGGTTGACTTGCCCTGGAGATATAAAACATTGTACTTGCTTTTGAAAGGTGATGGCAAATGCATAAACTTGAAAAAAAAGATGATGTGATAAATTATATAATAAAAGCACAATGTAATTTTATACCATTTCACAATTAAGACAAAGTAACTGAGATTCCTCAGTCTTCTCTCCATTATATGTTCATGTGCACCTGCTACCCCCTTGATCACACAGTATTACCTGGGAGCACTGGGAGCATGATACTGGACAGATGTTGATATTGCACAGCTCAACATGTTTGGCGGAGAACAATAACTGCCCATGCAAGCTAACAGATGCCCGTGCTTGCTAACATTGAATCTGGGGATGGGGAGGAGGCCTATTCGTACAAACAGAGAGTTGTGCTCTCTTATCATATTGACAAAAATGGCTGGTGTCTCATTCCTGTTTGTAGGTAAATCATTTGTTTTTCATGATTATATATTCTTGAACTGCACAATAAGAAATTATCTAATCAGATTTATTTCTCCATGATATGTAGATATATATATAAATCTCTTTCATTGGTTGGGAATCAATCATTTTATAGTGAGGCCAATTTTGTGATGTAAATTTTGTAGATATCTGATTGTGAATATAATCAACAGTGGGTTTGAATCAGATGGTAAACGATGGTGGTTCTATGCCAGGACTCTTTGCTGAAGAAGTCACTCTGGAAATGCAGCATAGGGTAAATATACGTTAACATGTCTGTTACAAGCTTAAATGTCTTTTGTAAGCTTCAGCTGTCTGGGTTTAATCGAGAACAGCTAAATGCACCCATATGCGATGCCTTTAGTGTGCACTCTTTTATAGGTGCGTTCGTTTTTTGTTAATTACAATTCAACCTGAAGAACTGGCACTAATAGTCCAATAATAGTTTACCTGGTAGTAGAAGTCACTAGGTTTGAGTGCTCTTTGCATTCTCTCCATGTTATTTGGATACTGCTGTTGTGCCCCTGATACATGTAAAAGAGAAAATATTCCATTGCTCTGATCCGAAGAGTATCAGCTTAGCGTGACCAAGTGTCAGGCCAACACTGGACAATAATTAAATCAAAACTGAAAGAAGTCATGATTGCTAGAATCAAGGACATGGTGCTGAGCTCTTCCATCACGCTACAACTGCAGCAGCCAGGTACGTTCTTGTCTCCTCACTTCTACCGTGACAGATGCAGTGTTTAGAGAACTATAATAATTCAGAGAAAACAAATCTCTTGTTCACTCTTAAACAAAACGGCAATAATTACCTTTTGTTGAAACCCTCGCACATGCGCAGAAAAGGCAGATATTCTCCTCATTTTCCTTGCTTTTGTGAAGTCTGGGCTTCGTCCGCAACGCCCCCTTGTCCTCCTGCTGGTTGTTTATGTTTAGAAAAGCAATCAGAAGCACCTGAATGGACTGAGCCTCCATTGCTCAGTGCTGCACCCAAACATAGACAACCAGCATGAGGAGGAGGGGGCATGGCAGACGAGGCCCAGACACCACAGTCAGCTGCACTCAGAGGTAGGAGGTTTGAAAAAGGCCAATCCTTGAATGTCTTTTATTTCTCCTTGCAGCTGATTGGCTGCTGCCCTGTGACATCTGTGGCAGCTGCAGTCCAGAATTTCCCACATGGAGCATCTCAAGTGTTTTGTACAGTACCAATACAGTCTAGCTTTACATTTTCCTTAAGGGTAATGTATTAAGTAGAGTTTTAAATGAAATGAAAGTGTTTTGGGTAGGAACTTAACAGAAACTGGCATAGAATGGCTGTCATAGTCATAGAAATGCTGATTTAAAAATAAATTGCAGTGGTCTCTTTTATGTTCGAAACTGTATAGTTGTAAAACAATGAACTAAGACCTTAACAGTGGATATGTACATATTTTTAGGTGTTTAGCCATTGCATAATATATGAATTCATGGAGGACTTTTGTCTCATTCTATCTCATTTTATTGTCTTATTCTTTAGTTTTTCCCATGCTGGTGAATGAGAGAATTTGGCCTCGATATCACCTCATATTCATGCCCAGATAAAACAGGCAGTCATGGGTGAATACTGAAAAGTCCCTAGAAAAGTCTCAGATGGACTTACAATTTTTGTTAATTTTGTTCAGAGGATTTTCTAAAGATGCATAAACATCTCACTTGATACACAGATACACAGGGTGGCTTATCTGTAATAGTGTGTTCAAGTTGTAACCCTGCTGTAGACAAATAATTGTAAAGTATACAAAGTATACAAATACTATTTTCTATAAACACAGGGAACAGGATGCACAAGGGTAGGTTAAGCATTTAATGCATGCAAACAAACAGATGAATAAATAAAAACAGCATAAAGAGACCCTTAGACCTTGAAAGATGCACGTTTATGTTCTTACATTGTGTTCTAGGTCATCTGCTTCACTTTGGCATCAGAAATACTCACGTTTCTAAGGCAACCTCAAAATCAGCAGACATTGAAAGAGGAAAGAACTGCAATATGGCATCCGGATGCTACTGTTAGCAGTACACTACATAGAGATAAGACTGTCTATTAATCATCCAGACTCTCAAGTTAGTCGTCCACCTTTGAAGAACATGACTGACATGTTCACACATTACTAAATTCTGAAAAATATATAGATTATGCGGAATTACATGCAAACAAGATTTAAAAATTGTATCTTTAATTAAGACAGATGTAGGCCACAAAATGAAAACACCTTAGAGCGTCAAAAAATAAATATACTTTTTGTTACAGATGTACGCATGCTTAGTACTTTTTGAGACTGGAGTGTACAAATCAATGAATCTGAGACCACCCCTCAGGACAAAACATCTGCAGATCTTTCAGGGTCTTAAGTCCTCTCTTTTGGACAATTCTCTTCTAGTACTTCATGGAGCCCATGATGTCTTGTGTTCTAACAGGGTTCCCAAGCCCTTTGGTGGAAAAGCAAAGTAAAGTTGTACT
>JBBPCY010050117.1:0-13036 GCA_037974405.1 Brachyalestes nurse
CAGATGATTCCAGATGATCAGGTGGTGATCAGTATACTGGTGGTGCTGAATGCTGAGTGGTTGGAACTCCTTTATCAGTCCACCTTGTATCTTTAGGTACTTTGCAGCCTGTCTCAGTGAAACGTTTGTTCCCATTTCTTTCATTTAATGTACTCAGTATGCCACAAATATATAAACAGTGTATAAAATCAAGCATAAATGGGCACAAATTAACACAGAAACACCCCTACATCTTCCAAGAGGGCCAACTCCATATTAAAGTCTATTTATTTGAATGCAATGTCATTGAAGTCCCTGTTGGTTTAATGGTCAGGCGTCCCAATACTTTTGTCTGTATGGTGTGTATGTACACACAAACACGCACATGAGCCTGAACCAGCACGCTCTTCTCAGACCTGGGAGTGAAGTTGGGTTCCTGTTCTCCAGCTTCTTTTTCATTTTCAGTTCCACCTTAAACCTTACCAGAATGTAAACGCCTCACTATTTATGGTGGAACAGAAACCTGAAGGAGAGGCAGTCCTGCAGATCAGAGTCTCAGAACATGTGAAGGTGTGGCGGAGCTCAGGGTTTCTGTCAATGTGGTTTCTTAGTGTACTTTTTCCAGTAATCTAGAACCGTAATCTGAAGCATGTTTGTAATGCCATGTTTGTACACAGCAGTTCAGCCTTAATACTGGAGCACATCTGTGGTCCAGTGGAGAACCACAGCAGCTGTTTGTTTGGTGAAGTATGACTAAGATAATCTTCTCAACCCCAAAACCCCGAACTGCTATCGGATAAACAGCGGAACCCTCAAGCAGCCAAATCAGTTGTGGGGCAGCTGGTGTCCTTGTGATTAGGGAGTTGCCCCTGTGATCAGAAGGTTGTGGGTTTAAATACTAGGACTAATAACCACTGAGGTACCCTTGAGCATCTCCACACACTGCTCCCCGGGTGCTGCGTTCCTGGCTGCCCACTGCTTCATTTGGTGAATGGGTTAAATGTGTTCAATGCAGAGAAAGAAATTCACAATGATCACACTGTGTGTGTGGTGTGGTGTGTTCACACGTGACTATAAGGGGCCACATTACAGACCAAAATGAAAACACGATTTAAAATACATGAAGACAATTAACACCAACCAGGCTAATGCTAATGCTAATTCTGCTAGAGCTGTGGGTTTGAAGACAACTGTATAAACATGGTTATAATAACATAATAAATAGGACCTGCATGTCAAGATATTTCACAGTTAGTCAATATGGCATATTTACTTACATATACACACACAAACCTCTCAGCTTACAAACCATAACCAAGTAAAGACCACAGTCTGAGTGTGTGAACCTTGTTAACAGAGACAAGGTCAGGTGAATTGATCTTGCTGTGTGTATATTGTTTACATTTGGTGTGTTCTGGTGTGTTTTGGGATGTTTTGGGGTCGGGGTCGGGGGGGGGGGGACAGTAAAGGTGCTGGATGGGGATCAGGGTCAGTAATCAGGCAGACACTCAGCAGCTTGGGAGACAGTCAGTAACACTGAGCATTTATTCAACATCATGTACCTGTACAGCATCAGCAGCAGAATCTGACACACACACCACCCACGCACACACACACTCACATACACACATGTCCCTTTGACCCTTAACCAGTATCTCCCAGCACATTGCAGAATAAAGTGGACCTGTGGTTCTATGTAAACAATCATGCACTGACCCGAAAGGAACCGCGGTTTGTTCGCTTGAAGCTACAGTGTCTAAAATGCCGAAGTGCGTCGAGTTCCAGCTCCCAGACTACAGTTCAGACACACCAGTGAGACCCCAGCGGAAAAAAGAGAGAAATGAGAGCAGGACCATCTGGACCCTCAGGACCTTCAAGATCACAGCCTCTGTAGTGTTTGCAGCTGTAACTCCGCTGAGGTCCACAGCACCCCACAGTGGCCGACAGCGAGCATTTCACTCGTTCTTATGCTCCTTGTCCTTCTCCCGGTTCTTCTCCTGGTTCTTCTGCTGGTTCTTCTGGACCTTCTGATGGACGACCTTCACTGTGGTCAGGAAGTTCCCGAGGAACAGTACCAGGAATGTCAGAGCCAGCATGAACACCTGCAGGACAGATGGGGAAAAACTCCACTTTAATAACAGGATGACTATTATTATTAATATAATACCAAAATCTTATAAAAACAGTTTTAAGGAGAATGATACAGGAGAAAACAACTGGTAGTTTAGAAAAAAAGAGAAAAAAAAGAGAAAAATACAACAGAATGCAACAAAAAATGCAAGAGAAGAATAAAAGACCAAACAGGAGAAAACAATCCAGTTAAACAGCGTCTCTCATACTCATCAATATAGCTTATTGATAAGAGTTAATGTGTATGTGACTGTAATACACTATCATTATTTCCTTATTATTACACAATCATACATATAAACTACATCAGTTTATCATATTCTTATTTATAGGTGCATAAATCAGAAAACTGAACAGAAACCAGTGAGTCTGCGTGTGTGTGTTTTACCTGCCACTCTTTGCAGTCATCGCGTGCCGCCAACCGGAACAGAGTCACTGCATTATACAGCTGCCAAAACTATACAAAACACACTGACGGTCAGTACACACACTATAACACACAGTACTGTACTGCTTTCAATTAAGACACAGGCTGGTGTTTAGTTAGCGCTAGCATTAGCACTGTGCTCACATGTCCAAAAAAGAGAAACGGCAGGAGAAAAGTTAAACCCCTCCACATCCATGACTGGAACCCCTCTGCAAAACAAACAAACAAACACACACTTGCAGCACGTAAAAATCCCCCCCACCGCCTTCAGATGTGTTCAGGTGGTTTAGCATGATTTAACTGGTTTAATTCTTTAAACCCAATCAGTCCTTTGTCTTGCCTATGTTTAGTTACTCTTTTTATTTATTTTACTTTATGGCTTATGGTTCTGCTCTGTAAAATGCAGTTCAGAATCAGGCATGGCACTCAGTGATGTCACTGGAATCATCAGAGGACAGTGATTGGTTGAACAGTGATGCAGGATCAGTTCTGATTGGAGGAACAGTAGAACTTTCACCTTCACCCAAAAAAAAAACATCACTTGGCACTAGAGAGCTAAAACAGACATTACTAAAACAGACATGACTCTTAATGAGAGCTGATTGGTTATCATTTTTTTTTTATTTATTAATCCTTATAGTCACACATGAACACACCACAGCACAATGTGAACAATGTGAAATTCTTTCTCTGCATTTTAACCCATTCACCAAGTGAAGCAGTGGGCTGCCGCCAACAGGGGTTATCATTACCGCTACTAATAACTGATTGTTGTTTCTGCTACTGAGAGTTGGTTGGTTATATCACTGCTACTGAGAGGTGATTGGTTACCATCACTGCTACTGAGAGGTGATTGGTTACCATCACTGCTACTGAGAGGTGAATCGTTACCATCACTGCTACTGAGAGGTGATTCGTTACCATCACTGCTACTGAGAGGTGATTCGTTACCATCACTGCTACTGAGAGGTGACTGGTCAGCATTACTGCTATTGAGAGGTGACTAGTCAGCATTACTGCTACTGAGAGCTGAGGACCCAAGACCAAGGACCCCTGGACCAAGAGGTCATGGGTTCGAATCCTACCTTCAGTATACCACCACCCGAGCAAGAACTTAACCCCAAGTTGCTACAGGGAAACTAGAGCACTGTCCCCTGTAGTCAGGTCACTTTGGATTAAAGCACCTGCTAAATGCCGTAAATGCAAATATGTAATGCTGCTGTGTTTAGTAAATGACCACACAGATCAGTATAATAAGAAAAAACACTGTTTCTATAGATCCTCCATTCAGTGCCCCCTAGTGTTCTGAGTGGCACAGTGATGGTCTGCACTGCTGATGTTCTGAGTGTAGATCAGCTCACCCACAGTCAAGTCCAGCTGGTTCCTCTCGCCCAGCGCACGGAGCCGATATAGACACCCACTTTGATAATAATACTGCAGAAACTGCACACAACCTGCAAGATACACAGACATTTATCAAACACACAAAACTATCAAACTGCACAAAAACTGCAACTCAACCAACAACAGTCACACGCGGACACACGCACACGCACGACTCCCAGTGAAGAGACGACCTCCAGGCCGGGCGCTGTGGGTGAACTTACTCTGGTAGATGGAAAAGGCGAGAAACTGACTCCGGAACAGCTGATAAATCGGCCCTTCAGGCCTAAAGGAGAAAATAAGAACAGTCAGGGAGCAGAGGGATTTCAGGGTGCAACAACAGTCACAGAAGATAATGTTCATCCAATCCTCACTATCATTCTGGCAGACTGTAACACAGTCTCTATCATGCTGTATATCTTTATAATGCTCTAAAAGTGCTCTATAATCTGCAATGTTCAAAGGAATCTCACCATGTGAGCATCACTCCCGACAGGAACGTGGAAACGTAGTGATGTGAGACCCACCAGCCTTTAATCCTGAGGGGAAAAAACACAATCTCTGATGACTCACAATAATGACTAAACACACACAACCAAAAATCACACCAACTGTCTGGAGCAGCAGCGAGATCTCCAGGCACTACAGTGTGTGGAGGGGCAAGAGCAGAGCGAGGGCGGAGTGTGTGAAGAGTGTGCTCACCTGGATCAGGATGCTCTCGCGGATGGTCATGTGTGAGTGGAACATGTGAGGTGTGTGAGGAGAGAGTGTGTGTAACGTATGTGTGGTCTGTGATCACCAGGAGCCACTGGTCATCAGGATGCTCTCACAGTCAGAGTGTGTGGAGTGAGTGTGTGGAGTGAGTGCGTGTGTGTGTGTTCTGTGTTCACCTGGAGCCATTGGTCATGAGGATGCTCTCGCGGATCGTCAGAGTGCAGTAATACCAAACCAACAGGAAATTAAAGATCTCATCCGTCACTCTGAAACACATCAGGGAACAGAAAGTCAAACATAACATCAATAATCATTTATATAATAACCATTTACATAATGATCACTTACACAATAATCATTTTAATCCACAGATGGAAAAATAAAGACGCTTCACTGATTCTACAAACGCTGAGAGAATATTAACATCCTGCAAAACAGTTTTGTTCGAGGGCTTTTAAAAAAAAAAAAAAAAAAGATTTATTTATTTGACTAATTTTATTAATCTATGCAGTTGATCGCTGATCTTCATTTTTACACTTTTATGGGAATAACAGGCATATTTATTGATATGAACATGTTCCAGAATGCAGAACTGCTCATCCTTACTCTAGTCAGCTTGTCCCTTTAAAAACACTTCTATGTCTGTGTGTGTTTGTGTGTGCACTGAAATAAAGCAGTGCTTTTTAAAAGAGAGTTTTACTGCTTTTGTTTATAATTAAATAGAATTAAGGAAAAGCTGTTTTTAAGATGGAAGTGATGTGCCTGAAGTGGGTTTGATGGACAGGACATCTATTTATTATGATATAAACATATGTTTAATAGCTAAATTATGGTATTTTATCCTCATTATGGGTCGGCCCTGCCCTGAACAGTGTGTCAGCGGCACTGACGTATCGTAGCACCATGCCAGTGAGGCGTCTGCTCATCTTAACGTCTTAAAAGGATGTGAGGTCCCGAGTTTGGCCGAAGGTGCAGAGTTGTTTTCGCTATTGTGCCATTTATGGCTGTTAAAAGCAGTTTAAGGTGGATTAAAGCAGCTTAAGGTGGTTTAAGTCAGTTTAAGGTGGGTTCAGGCAGAAAAGCCAGACTCACCGGTAGTTGAGGAGGAACAGGCAGGATATGGCACCGAACATCAGGATGATGGTCATATAAAGCTTGAACTTCTCGTACTCATCTTTGTAGGCAAACCTGGACAGGGAGGGATCAGGTGAGGGGCGTGTCCAGCAGGTGGACCTTCAGACTGCAGGTGATTCTGAACAACTTACTTTGCTTGGTTACTCAGCAGTGTTACATTCACATTCCCCAGGACCAGGTTCAGGTACAACCTGCAGAACACAGAGAGAACCGGGTGAACAGAGAACACGGGGAACAGGAAGAGAAAACAGAATCAACAGAGAGAACTGGGTGAAGTGAGAGAACACAGAGAAAACAGAATGAACAGAGAGAACAGACAGAACAGAGAGAGGTGGGTGAACAGACAGAACAGCAGGTTCAGGCCTGTAACGGAACGTTCAGCAGACCTGCTGCCAACATTCCATCTCTCCTGAGGAGGACAGGACCTCACGCCCCATTTAGACACGTTTACACTACATCGATTACACACACTCTCACCCTCACAAACGCGCACACACACACTAAAGATTGCAGACACACTTAAACAGCAGAGCTGAGCACCTGTCTCAGGGGCACTTTAAGAGTTCACGCTGGCGGTCAAATGCCTGACCCGAGACCAGACGGTTTCTGTCACTGTGCCTTTAAGACTGATATATGTCCATGAGCTCTGTTCTGATTGGCTAGCTCATTCCAGACTGAGTGGGCGGGGCACAGTTGCATGCATGTCGGTTTTTGCGATCTCACAAATAGTGTACTTGTAAAGACGTGCGATTCCCATCCAAACTGTCCCCTTGTGATTGGACCACCCAAAGCACATGATGTGCCTGGAGTGGGTGAGGCCCCGGGATCAGTTATTTTATTTTTTTCATTTTGCTGTATTAGTAATGAACCTGTAGAATGAAGCACAGGCAGTGAACTGAACTCACCCGTTCTTCTTTGGTAAATATGCTTCCATATCGAAGAAGATGTTCTGCTTCTCTTTGATCTGCGTCTGCAGGTCCTGCACCACCGCAGACTCCTTCTCGTCACATGTTTTTGCACATCTGGACAAGAAAGAGAAACACGATCACACTCTGTCCATCACAGTAACCTCCATACACCACCCAGTCCAACCTGACCAGACACCCACTTGTGGAGCGTCTGTCTGAGCTCTCGGAGACCTTTCCTCTGCTTGCAGATGGCGCTGCTGCACTGAGCCTGCAGGCTAGTCAGCTCCTCCAACTTCTGCCTGTACACTTTATGGGTCTCCTACAAAACAAGGAACACTTTTATCAGCAGAACCTGATCTGAGAACACATTTGAGTTGCCTACAGATTAGAGACAGGTGATGAAACAAAGATCATGTCTGACAAAAGCTGAACTGCCCAGATGAAAGGAAAATCCAGAATAAGACTGTTCTCTGCCTGACCTTTTCCTCCTAAAGTGAGTTCAGTTTAACATGAGATTCTGACCATTTTCTCCCACTTCTTAAATTCAGCGCCTGAGAAAGAGCCTCCTCTAATCTCAGCCCGATCCCAGTTTACGATCTTAAAATGAAAAATGTTCTCACTTCTCTGATCTTCTTTGACTCAGACATCCAGATCTTATAAACGAGTCTGTACAACATCTGAAATTTGTCTCAGAGATCAAATTCAAGCGTCAAAACAACCACAGCCAAACAGTTTTTAGATCCATAAGGTTGTTAAAGAAAAGAAAACTGAGAAGCCGATTAGGACAGCAGAAGAACTTCTGCCTTAAAGTTTATTTTTTCTTCTAAAGGACCTCAGAAATCGTATAAGAAGATAATTTATTTCTGCTGTGAGCAGGAGGTTCTCCAGGTTTCCTAACAGGTTGAAACTCAGGCTGGGTCACTAGGTGACCCCTGATCCTGGCTGCCGTGGGGGTCGGTCTGATCAGTAGTGTTGTTTATTTACTCCTGAGCTGTAAAACTGTTCTGAGAGCAGAGTCAGGAGTCAGGAGTCCAGAGCTGTACTGGTGATGAAACGCCAAGCACGCGGGCTAGCAGGCTAACAGCACTTAGCTGGGGGGAAAAGGTGAGTTAGGACAGCTGTTATAAAAGTTACCTTGTTTGCTGAGTGGTGTTAAAGTGTAAATAAATATGTAAAGGGGTAAACAGGCAGTGTGTCTGTGCACGCGGACCTGCAGCTGCTGGTATTCCCGCTCCATCTCCAGCCAGTCAGTCTCGAAGCGCCGGAGCGACATTGCAGCGCAGCCGTCTGCTCCTGCATGCGCCGCACGCGTCCCAACACACGCCCTCGCGCCCTGCACGCGCCCTGCACGCGCCCTGCACGCGCCCTCCACGGCAAACACGCGCTACAGAGCGCCCGCCTCCTCCCGGGTGAGTTCTCCCGTAGTGACTAGAACCCCGTTCCCCCCCGATCGCTCTTAGAACTCAAACACGAGGTCGCGGATCCCCCTTGACATGAGCTCAGTGTTACAAAAGCGAATCGCGTGTATTGGGACGCGCCCCCCGTCCCCGTTCTGCACTGAAGCGACCCCTGCCGGGCGGAGGCCACACTACATCAATACTGTTACAATGATCCCTCGTAACACATTAATAGACCGGTATCATCACTTTTCTGGCATGCTGGAACAGCCGGTGGCCTAGTGTTTAGGGAGCTGTCTCTGTGATCCGTGGGTTCGACTCCCAGGACTGCTAGTGGCGCCACTGAGGTACCATTGTGCGAAGTACTATTCACTTGACGAATTCACTTGACGGATAGGTTTAATGTTTCGCATCGTTCACACTGTGTGTTGTGCTGTGTTCACGCGTGAATTCTGTTTCCTGCCTAAGCTCCATACAGTCCATAAATAGAAAAGCTACAAACAAAAAAGTCTCTTTTAAGTTCTATTTCCCTCCTAAGCTCCATTCCGTCCATATATGAACAACGAGCTACAAAATAAGAGAATAAAATAAGATCTCCTTTTCCTTCCTTAGCTCCTCTAACAAGGTGTCGTTTTAGGAGCCAAAAACAGTCTTAATTCTTTTCTGCACCATTTCCATCATCTCCTAAACAGACTGTTTGTTACTGGTCTATGTAAATGAGCTCTGATCTCATTGGTTGTGACACATGTCTTATAAATTCAGGCCAAATAGGCATGGGTGTTGTACCTTTGACGTCACGAGGCCAAAACGAGGTGATTCTTCAGCTTTAGTATCTTCATATAAACATTAAAGTGTTTGCACTGAACTCTGTTACCACTGAAAAAATAGAAAAGTTTCTGATGTTATGGGCCCTTTAATAATTGTCCTCATGTGTCCCCAGTCACTGGACTCGCTGGCGCCCTCTGGTTTTCTTGTCATTTGGTGTGTGTAGAGTGCAGGGTGTGTAGTGTGTAAGGTGCAGGGTGTGTAGTGTGTAGAGTGCAGGGTGTGTAGTGTGTAAGGTGCAGGGTGCAGGGTGTGTAGTGTGTAGAGTGCAGGGTGTGTAGGGTGCAGGGTGTGTAGTGTGTGTAGTGTGTAAGGGTTTGTCCAGTGAGTAAGGTGTAGTGTGTAGTGAGTAGGGTGTAGTATGTGGTGTATAGTGTGTAGTATGTCGGGTATAGGGTGTAGTGTGCAGGATGTAGTGTAGTGTACTCCTAACCAGCACTGTTGAGCGATTTGGAACACGATCAAGATGCTACAGATTTGTTGCTAGGATACGAAGCAAACACATACACAAGTCAGGAGCTCAAAAAAGACCCAAAACACACAGAGCGGACTCAGACTTTGAGCAGGTCTGAGAGTGTGTGTGGGGTCTGAGGGAGTGTGTTTGGAGTTTGTGTGGAGTTTGATGAGAGTGTGAAGTGTGTGGAATCTCAGGGAGTGTGTGGAGTCTAAAGGATGGTATGTGGAGTCTGAGGGAATGTGTGAATAGTGTGTGTGGAGTCTGGGGTCTGAAGGAGTGTATGTAGAGTGTGTGTGAAGTCTGAGGGAGTGCGTGGTGTGTGTGGGAGTGATGCCTCTCCTGAAAGCCCATACGAAGCCAGAGACTCTGGTGAAACTGTGGGACAAAGCGGCGGAGCGGAGCGGAGTCCGCAGCACGGTGTTCTGGGTGAGCGGAGAGGAATACAGAGGAGAGTGGCTGAACAACAAAAAACACGGTACACACGCTCACACACATACTGCAGCATTATTCAATTAATTTTAATACATCTGAATTAATCTGAGGTTAACATGTAATACAGCGTTGCTCACAAGAGACAATTTATGATCATATAAGATAAGATAAGCTAAGGTAAAGTGAGATAAGATCAGATAATTCACACTGTTACAGCAGCAAATTGGACAGAACAAGAGAAGATAGTACAAGCAGCAATACCATATAGCAGTATAATATACAAAATCCTCTGCACTACATAAAATTATAAATATGTTTGTTTGTATGTATGTATGTACACAGTGGAAATCAATACTGCAATATTACACTATATACAAATATCATTAAAGGGCCTATCAGTCAAAAGTTTTGGCACACTGAGATTTTCTACATTTGCATGTAACGTAGTATTTACTAAAACTACAGCCACAATTCTTGATTGTTTTCTTTTCTTTATATTTCCAGTATGTTCACCATTTAAGTTCCTTTTGTGGCCAGAAATATTTTTCCAGAAGTATTTTTTATTAATATTTTTTATACTGTGGATGAAGTGTTGGATACCTAAGGAGCTATTAAGTGATGAGAGTTGAACGAGTGCATTTAAAGTCAAAGGACAGTCTAGAATTTGACTCTGCATCACCACACAACCAGTAGTAATAATAGGATGTCCGACATGTACTGTTACAGATTCTTTCATTTGACAAAGTAAACCTGCCCCTTTAAGGTGGACCAGACTTGTGGATGTGGTTTAGGACTCAGTATGACTTGCTGTGTGCTGTAAAAATGAACTGAACTTCAGTGTGGAACGCTGTGGTGCCTTTTTACACAACAGGGTCTGTTTTCACAAACTGCCTCAGGAGCAGGAGCAGTAGCGCTGATCTAGAGTCAGTTTCTATGACATCATAAATATGGAGGAATCCACTTAAGTGTGGATTTGGATGCAACTTCAGATCACTTTGTCCGAACTCCCCTCTCCAGGCTCTGCCCACTGTGTTGTACTGCAGTAAGGTTCATCTTTACTGTGAAAGCCCCTTTCAGTCTAATGAGACACTCACTTTCCACACACACACACACGTTCTCTATTTGTGTGTGTGTGTCTCACATTAGACTAACTATGGTTTTTGTCATTTTATCCTCACAGCAGTGCAACATATTAGTGGGCAGGGTCTGCTGTGTGCGTATATCTGTGTGTAACTGTAGTGTTTCTGCAGGTAACGGGACTCAGGTGTGGAGGAAGGCTGGAGTGCTGTATGATGGCGAGTGGAGGTGTGGGAAACGGGAGGGGTTTGGAACTCTGAGTAAACTCCACCCCCTCTCTGATGAATATGTGAAGGTGTACTCAGGGGAGTGGAAGAACGACAGTAAGGAGGTGAGACAGGCCCCCAGCACACTTTACCTGTTTGTAATTTGCTCTTCATGTTGTAGGTTGAATGGGTGGGGCTAAGCTGCTGTAGGCTGAATGGGCGGGGCTAAGCTGCTGTAGGCCAAAGGGGTGTCGTGTGTCAAACTGTTATTTTTAAAAGTGAGAAATATCTAGTTTTCCATTGAATGTTCTCCTTAAATGTGAGTAAATCTGTGTGTGTGTGTGTGTTTAGGGTTTTGGGACGCAGTTCTATGGCCCTGATTCATGGTATGAGGGTCAGTGGGCTGGGCATCAGCGGAGCGGCTGGGGCAGAATGTTCTTCTCAAATGGAGACGTTTATGAAGGAGAGTGGCTGAAGAACAAACCACACGGACACGGAGTTCTGAAACTCGGTATATCCCCCCCACACACACACACTCACACAAACATGCAGGTCACCAGTTTCTTGTTCCACTTTTTAACCTTAAATGGTGCAGAAGTTTTAGATGGAACACAACGGATATGGTGAATCAAAGTGTTTGCGTGTCTTCAGTTTCTCTTGTTTATGCTGTTTCTGAGCCTCTACAACTCACTGTTATATGGAACTGTGGACTGAAGTGGGTGTGTGTGTGTGTTAAAGCAAATGAGAACAGGTACGAGGGCGGCTGGAAGGACGGTCAGAAGCACGGACCCGGGCGGTTTTGGTTCCGGGACCAAGGGCAGCTGTACGAAGGGTTCTGGGTGGACGGTGTGGCGAAGTGCGGGACAGTGTGTGACTTCAGAAGAGAGCAGGCAGCGACTCCCACGTCCCTCCCCCTCCCCCAGGTGAGCCTCGCCTTTAACCCCTAAACTTCAGTGTGCGGTGACCTCTGACTGCGTGGATGAGTCTAGATCACAAATTACCAAAATTTAGAAACACAGCCGCCCTCCCAGACCGCCAATCACAACTCAGCACACAATCACTCCACCTGTTTTGTCCATTTCAAACATAATTACAAAACATTATTATTACACATTATTAGATTATTGTTATATTTATTATATTATTTTATATGTCATGGAAAACAGTGTTTCACAACATACTGTTCATTGGAAAAAAGTTTGTGATGTCACAACCATAAACATATCTACATATATAAATTCAGCCAGCAGCCTGTCCTTTCAGCCTACAGCACTTCAATAGATTAGTTTAGCTTAAATTAGGTTAGATTAGACTTCATTGTTATATTGTTAATAAAGTCTTTATTAACAAAAAGTAACAAAAAAATATGTAAATAACAAAATGCAGTTGGCATCAAACTGGAAATGCAAATTATTCAAACGGACACTGAACACTCTGAACATACTAAACACAAAGAACATACTGAATATACTAAACACACTGAACACACTAAACATGCTGAAAACATTGAACACACTGAACATACTGAACACACTAAACAAACACTGAACGTGCCAAACACACTGAACATACTAAACATACTGAACATACTGAACACACACTGAACATACTGAACACACACTGAACATACTGAACACATACTGAACACACATAAAACACACTGAGCATACTGAACACATACTGAACACCCTAAACAAACACTGAACGTGCCAAACACACTGAACATACTAAACATACTGAACACACACTGAACATACTGAACACATACTGAACAGACTGAACACACAAAACACACTGAACATACAGAACACACACTGGACATACTGAACACACACTGAACACACTGAACATACTGAACACACACTGAACACGCCGAACACACTGAACATATGGCGCTTTTCCACTGACTGGTACCAGCTCGGTTCGGTTCGACTCTACTCGCTTTTTTTGCTTTTCCATAGCCAAAA
>JBBPCY010050164.1:0-13034 GCA_037974405.1 Brachyalestes nurse
ACCATTCGGACTATCCTGCATTGCAGTCTTTTATCATTTTTTCTCTTCCGTCCCCATCCAGGGAGATTAGCTACAGTACCATTTGTTGTAAAGTTCTTGATTGCGTTGCGCACAGTGGACAAAGGAACATGAAGATCTCTGGAGATGGACTTGTAGCCTAGAGATTGATTTTTATTCTCAACTCCTCAGACAATTCCCTGCTCTTCTTTCTGTTCTCCATGCTTAGTGTGGCACACTTTTCTCCATTTTAACTGGCTTCGGGTGTGATTGCTTTATTGCCAGCACCTATTTCCTGGCACATGTGTGTTTAAACAAGCATTTTGAAAGGTGCCAATAATTTTGTCCGGCAAGTTTTGTGTGAAATTATGTCAGATTTGCCTTTTTTTCAGCTTTCTTTGTGTTGATCCAATGCACATAAAGGAAATAAACATTTGTATACTAAAACATTTGTAATTGCAATAGTCTTCTAGGAGAAATGGTGCATTTTCTGGAAAAGTTCCAGGGGTGCCAATAATTTTGGCCATGACTATATATATATGGTGTATCAACTAAAAAAAACACTCAGGCACCTCGGGTTTGTCCTTACTTGTGTATTAACTCCTGACTTTTTTTCTTTTGACAGGGTTTGTTACGGTGTGTAACTTAGCTGGCAGTAACTTTGTTAAAAGCAGATGTTGATGTAAGTGTAGCTTTACAGGTATGAAGAACAGAAGCTCTGGTGTACGTTAGCGTCTGCTAAATTCCGTGAACGTAAACGTGAATTGTAATCTTGAGTCTCCTTCAACCTGCAGTGTTGATCAGCGGTTAGAAGTGTTAGAATTTTCAGTGTTGAACGTTTCGGATCACACCCGTGTGATGCTACACATATAAATCATATGCTCTATTCTTGTCAGTCTGTAGAGTTTAATCCACTGGAACACATACAGGATGTTTTGGCCCGCATTCTCCACCAACATTATTGAAAAAACAAGTGAGGGAACAGTGTTCTGTACAGCCGTCCTGTACAACTCTGGAAAACCTGCCTGGCAGTTTGTGTTGGTTTAACACTTTATGAAGATAATTCTTGTTTTTTTTCTTAATTTGTCACACTTATCTATCTGTATTGAGAAAATCTGTTGTTTTGCACTGTTTGTATGTTAATTGCATGCTGTAGCATGTAAGCATTTGTTTCTCTCTTTTTCAATAGCACTTGGATGGAGAACTGTATGATAATAAGAAATTATCTTTTTTTTCTAAATGTAGACAGCAGGTTAAATGACAAAGTTTAGCAGTATGCTAACTGCTCATTATTAGCAGTGCTGAACCATGACATTTATAGCAAGGCCTTCAGTCTATGCCATAAACCTCCAAAACGTGGTAAAAATAAAAACCTATACATTAATTATTGCATGTATATGATTCTAGTAGTATGCTAGCAACATGCCAGCAGCACTGCACGTGACTATTGTGGGTTCTAGACTAACCCTTTTGTTTCCAACCAAAAATTAATAATGAAGTAAGAGCAGAACTGCAGGGCCAACAGAGTTTAAATACAAACATATTTCTGCTAAACAAAAATGAACTAAAAATGTAAGACAATTTTTTTATTATTCCCACCAATTAGGCCTTTTTGGAAGCCCCTGCGTGTTTCCCTTTGATCAAGTCAATGCTGTTGTAATGTAGTTAATTCAAGTTTTTTGTTCAGATTCTTATGTGACAGGGCTTTGGCTGAATCTGAAAGTCAGACTAATGTGCAGTCAGCCAGGCTGGGGGCCCCCTTCAAAAAAAACAGAGCTGTAATGTGATTAAGATGGGCTGAGGTGTGTGTGTGTGTGTGTGTGCTTCGTCTGCTCCAGTGTGGGAGGAGTGTGTGCACACATGGAGTGTCTCGCATCTGCCTAGCGCAGTGTGTGTGAGGCAGCAGCAGCCGAGCAGCAGAGGGGAGTGTATGGCTGGAAAAACAGACAGGGATCGCGAGGGCTTCGGGGATTTTGCAGCAGGTTTTGCCATTGGACTTCACCTTCTCGCCCCCAAAACACCACCGCACCCTCTCATCTGTGCAGAAATGGGGGTGAGGGTCGACGATGCTTCCTTCAAATGCAGGATAACAGTTGCAGGGTCTTTGCAGGACTAGCAGGAGGGGCGTCCCCTTTCCGAGCGTGTTGCTTTACGCCACAGATGACCATGTGTTTTCCCTGGACTCATTCTACAGCTGCAGCTGAGCCGGTAAGAAGCAAACACAATCTCCTAATAGAGTACAGCAAAAATAACTCAGTCACGCTGGATTATAAGGGTTGAACAAAAACACTTTGGCTGCCTAGGGCACCTGGAGATTCAATCATTATTATTTTGCTTAAGTCAAACTGAAGGGTCCTCTATTTGGGCAGAAACACAGTGTCCTCTGTAATTAATGTAAGTTTATGAGCTCGGTTCTAATAGAGGAGCCCCGGGATGCCAGATCCTCTGGAAATACTCTTTTGATGACCCAGAACTGGTACCTGCCTATGCAATTAGGCAGTAAGCAGTTGTTGTACTGTTGTGTATGAAATACTGAAGGTGTGTCCACAGGCAAGGGTGGACATCTTCATTCTGATTTGATCCTGAAGGCTGTTCCTGCTCCTGATGGTCTTCTACACCAGCTAGTTGGTCTCCAATGGGCTTCCTGACTTCAATCAGCAACTGGTTAGTCCTTAATAGCATTACATTGCCTCACAAGCCAGACTTTGACCATCAGCAGATGGTCTGTTTTTTCTTATTGTGGCCAAGAAGTCTGACTGGGTCAGAGAGTCTTGTTGAGGCTCTTGTTGTCGCTCATTCTTATTGCTGTCGGAATCCCAGGTGTTCCCAACCCTTTGGCATGCAGCTTACATGCTAACTAGCTTGACTTCAAACAAAATGACAATGTAGGAGGCAATGTAATGAAGAAACATGGAATCAAGCCATGAGCCATCATTGTAAGTGTGTGCGAATCAAAGGAAAATATTTCAGTTCAGTTCAGTTCAGCACACATATTTTTACTTAGGTTCATTATGAAAGTAATTTTCCTACGAAACAAAATAAATGGTTACAATTTTTCTGGTATAATAAACAGCCAGTCATGTTGTGTTGATTTCATAGCGGACAACACATACACTTATTAAACATTTCAAACAGAACATTTTTAAATGTGCCATTGCTTTGATCATTTGAGCAGGGTGCAGCCAATAGTGCACATAACAATATAGTAATGTTAGAATAATTAAACAAAACAATTAGTCACCGGAAAAACAAAATAAAGAAAGGTGATTAATCTATTAACAACACTTTTAAATTCTTTCAGTGTTTTTGATTGCATTCTTTGATCAGTTTTTCATTCCCTGGTTTTAGGAATTGCTGCTGACCAACAGTGCAGTATAGGACGGCTCCTGTCCTCCTATGGGCTTCTGTACGGCTTGTTGATTTCCACTGGGAAAATGGGCAACACTATCACAGTCTTTCAGCCCCTGCACGTGGTGATCCTGGGCCTGGACTCTGCAGGAAAAACTACAGTTCTGTATCGCCTCAAGTTCAACGAGTTTGTGAACACGGTCCCGACAATAGGGTTCAATGCGGAACGCGTCCGACTGGCCGGCCGTGGGGTCACCTGCCACTTGTGGGACGCCGGCGGCCACGAGAAGCTACGGGCCCTCTGGAGGCCCTACAGCCGCCGTACGGATGGCATTGTCTACGTGGTGGACTCTGTGGACGTGGAGCGGCTGGATGAGGCACGGGCTGAGCTCCACAGAGTAGCCCGGTTCTCCGAGCACCAGGGGGCGCCACTTCTCGTCCTCGCCAACAAGCAGGACCTGCCCGGGTCGCTGTCGGCCGCGGAGGTGGAACAGAGGCTGGACTTGCAGGACATCGGCCCAGGGGTCGTCTACCACGTCCAGCCAGCCTGCGCCATCATTGGAGAGGGACTTCATGAAGGCATGGACAAGCTGTGCGATATGATCGTCAAGAGGAGGAAAAGCATGAAGCAGAAAAAGAGGCGGTGACGAGGACTACGTCCTTGACAACCGTGGATCCGCACGTCAAAAATGTTCTCACTGTTTACCGAAGGTGCAACTACCGTCCTGAAGCCTAAAATCTGTCCAGACTTTTATCCTGGACCTATCCAGAACTTTGAGAACCTTCTTTAGAGTTTAGTAGTGCTAACTTACTAACCATGCCATGAATTTCTTATGTGCTGTCATTAGACTTTTCTTTTAACAGGTTATGTCAAACACTGTTACTACCATTAATACTATTATGGCAGAGTTATAACATGTTTATAACAGACGTCATATGTTGTCATGAGCTGTCCGTTATTATAATAGTGTTTTAATAGCATTATATTAATGGACATAATCTGTCATGACGGCATATGACATGTTTAAGATTAGATTTCATTCCAAAACACATTACACATTAATTATGATAAACATTGTACTGAACTGTAATACAATGATGAATGAAATATCAAACAGCACTGAAATTTCTTGTGTGTGTAAAAACATTTTTAACACATGAAAAAACATTTGGAACCACATTTTGGCCAGTTGACTATATTCATGGTTCGAATTACAGGGGGGGTACTGTACCCCCTGATCAAGACCCAGACCCCACCCGGTGGCAACTATTCATATTGATGCTGTAGCGGACAATAACAGTCATAGAAGTGTTATGAAGTCAGTACCCTCCAATTATGGTGGGGTAATTCACACTCTGACTATATTTAGAGCAATAAGTGACAATCATATAAATCTGATCATAATTTTTTTTAAATTTCAGAACATTTTAATTAAGCATAGTTGCATGCTAATGCTGTGGGTGCTCAAAGCTCTTTTGGTGTAAAAAGTTGCTTTAAACACCTAGAAGGCATTCAGCAAGGGGAGAAAATAGGTGTGGCCTTTGATTTAATTGCCCATGTTAGACTACAATTTGCACAAATGTTACATGTTACTGTTAATCCCTCCAAATAAACCCGTTTGTCTCTGGACAGCTGGGTGTCCACAAACTTCAGATGGAACCTTTGCACCATTAGCCAGGTGCACTAGGCCGGCTCCTAGGCTGTACCTCCTTCGTCTTCTGTAGCTTTCAATTTTTATACATTTTTTTGTCATATTAACTGCCACAGATAACTGTGGTTTTAGCAACTATTTATAATGCATACGTAAAGAAATAAACTGGCTAACTGTTTGAAGTTTTGCATTTAGATTGGCTCCAGTGGGTTCTGGGACGGGGTGCCAGCCATCCTCAGCAGATTAGTGTTAACTTGTTTGTAGCGTGGATGTAGCTTCATTCATATTTTTGCAATTTATAGGAAAATATATATGAAAAAAGATAAAACATGCAGTGCCATGCAACAGTCTTGAGCCACGCCACATTCCTTCATATTTTGCTTCCAAGGACCCAGACTTTCCAGTATTTTTAATGTGGTCTTGAGGAACAGTTCAGGCTAGAAACCTACGTACAAATCATTCAAGCAGAACAAACACCATCTAACTTAAGCCCTGAACCAGTGAAGAAACGAACGCAAAAAATGAGGGCGTCAAGACTTTTGCACAGTACTGTATAGGCACCTCAGAGGCCATGCATTCTTTAATCATACACTGAAGGACTGGGACTGTTTGCACAAACCGTAAGCCAAACTCTCAATAAACAGCACAAAACTATTGAGATTCTTGAGGTGTTTCTTTGGCTCATTTTCACAAATCTTGCAAAATCTCAACTAAATTTAGACGAATCTTCAAAACGAGCTCCATTTACCCCCATCATGTTCACCCTATTAGCTTTAAGCTGCATCTAATTCCAAATTACAACGAACGCAAACTAACTTTCAGTATAATTTGGTGCTGAGACTTTAGTTTGGTTCAGTTTTAGCCTTGTGTGTGTGTGAGCAGGTGTGTGTGTGTATGTGTGTGTGTGTGTGTGTGTGTGTGTGTGTGTGTTCTGTACCTGAGGGAGCCTGTATAATGGGATCCCAGCGTTCAGCTAGATTGAAAATGGATATTAATAACCACTCTCGACCGATGTGTAATTAGAGGAGCCACCTTGTACAGGAAAAACCCCAGTGATGGAGAAAGAAGAATCCAGAGCAACACACACACACACACACACACACACAGTGTGACACAGATCCAGTTTTTGACTCAGTTGGGCCATTTAGCGAAACTAGGCCTCAAAATAAAGCTCTTTTTCATGCTAGCTCTTGCATCCAAGATGAAAAAAAGCACAAAACTACAGACAAAATTCAACCTTCAGGGTGGCTGCTACCATTTTTAGCTGTGCTACATGCTTTGGTCCATGGTTCTAGATAACAGCAAGTTGTACGTTAGCAGAAACCACATAAGCAAGTCTATTAGACACCACTAAAATCTCCCAAAGGGTTTGAGGGGAGTCTGTACTGGTTTAGGCTGGTGGTTAGCTCCATGCTTATTGGTGTAGGTAAGGCATTAAAAATGTGAACTTTGGAACACAGATCCCTTTACTCTTGCTAGAACAATATTCCTTTTACCAGTCACGGTTAACTGATGTTAGGGTGTGCCCTCTACTCGTGTCTCCTGTGGTTGCAGCACTTTAATTACTCAAGTACGACTGTTAATTTGAAAAAAAAATGGACAAAACCGTGAATATCCAGGATCAGCATAGCACTATTGTCTCTGAATCATTAGTTAATCGACCATGGATCAAATTGACAATGGCGTTTCTGAATCAGAATAAGTAAATCCAGGATCATCAAGGCCACAAAGGTTCCAAATTAACATAAACAAAAATATCCTAGAACAACATAGCAGTGATGTTCCTGATTTGACCGTCATCCAGGATCAACATGGTGTTGATCTCCCTGAATGATCTTTGAAAAATCTATCCAAGCTACTTTTAGTTCTCAATCGGTATTAGTAAATCTATCCTAGAACATGTATCCAGGATCAGCAATGGCAGTGGTGGCAATGATGTTCCTGAATCGTCCATCATCCAGGATCAACAGATCATTGATGCTTCTGAATTATCATTAGCAGATCAATCCAGAATAGCAGAATCACCGAAAGCAAATCTATCCTGGACCCTCATGCCGGAGATGTCCATGTATCAACAGCGTATCTAAGATCAACAGGGTGATGATGGCCATGGGTCAATATCTGCAGAATACTCAAGGAGGAGGGATTACAGTGATGATGACCCTGGATCAATACTGTAATTGCTCACAGGTTTGCAAATGACTAGCCTTTTCCATAGGCAGGGTTCACTAACCCTCCTAAGAGGCCTAATTGAAATGGATCATGAAAGATGGTCTGCTTCAATATGTCCAGTGAATGGAGCATTTTGTAGCTCAGTGTTCTCTGGGTTTTCGGTAGACAAAGCTTCACTTCTATGAAAAATGACACAAATCCTGCTCATTTTAATGAACTGAAGCACTAGATCCAATATTCGGCCTTCTCGCCCAGTGGCTTGTAGGAGTGGCCTGACCAATCCAGGACATGACTTTGTGAATCTACTTTCTTTGTTCTCTTCATCTCTCACACTTTCTGGAACATCTTTGACCTCGGTGGCTATTTTTAGCTCTGGTAATGGGACGATCCATATATAGATTTCAATAATTAATATACTACCCATCTGAAGTCCTGAAATAGGCGAGGATGAGGAATGGTGTTCCTTCTGAGAGCAGAAGAACGGAAAGACAAATGATCATGAATGGTGCATGAGCTCGTCACTGACTAGATAGCGGTTTAGAGTGTATTGTTGTACTCCTTTGAGTGTAATACACACACACCCACGCCCTCCCCAACCCCCATTCACACACACATATTCCAATAACCCAGTTATTTGCAGAAACAAGGGTATGTGACTTCATGTAGTTGCCAAGGAATCAGCATTTTGTGGGGAAACGGCTCGACTGTTGGAAATGGCTCTCAGTGTTTCACTTTCAGTTCCCCTTTTCAATCTTTGGGAGCTGCTGATGTTCCTCTAATCATCTCAGACAGATGGAGAATGCTTGGAGGAACATCAGCAGCTCCAAGTACTCCAACTGTTCGAGATGTTCAGAGGAACATCAGCAGCTCCATCAGATTAAAAACACAAACTGAAAGTTAAACACTGAGAGAAACTTCCAGAAGTTGAGTAATTTCCCTACAAACTGCAACAAAGGAAGATACTTCAGTATTTAAGGTGGATCATCAGCATTTAAGCTGGTTTCACTGCAGTATTTAAAATGGAACATAAGTATTTAAGCTGATCATGTATACACATTCTAAATGAAGTGCAAAAATAAGTATTTTCATAAAGCTTTGCATCTTGAAAATTCAGTTCCAGTGTGCCAGCTCCAGGGTGCCAGATCCTCAGTGGAAATCCCCCTTTAGTGCTTATGAGATGGATGTGTAGTGACATGTTTTTAAATATCTTTCTTGGTGTGGTCGTATCTCACGCTACACTCACTGACGTGTTGTGTGTAATTATCTGCTGCTCTGCTGAGGCTGTTGTTATTATATCTCTTCACAAGAACAAGACTTACAACTGGTAATTACGTTGTAATTTATTATGGCTGAAACCAGCCTTGTTTTGATGCCTTAATTGTGTGTTTATATTCGTAAATATGCAATTATATGCAAATAGCATGTTGAATTGGAAAGCTTGTTTGTCCTCACTAATTATTCCTGATGACCCAGATCATGTTTTTTTGGGGGGGGTCTAGACCACAGTCATAAACACAGCAAATAAACAAACATTAAAACAAGGAACGTAGATTTCAACTCGCCTTAAGCAATACTACTGCTGTCTTTAGCATTATAAGTTTAACTTGTACTATGTCTTTAGTGCTAATAATAATTGACCACAAATACACGGTCAATTAACTCTAGTCTCTGATAGTGGCAAAATAAGTGTTTACTGTTTAATAAAAAAAATCATGCGATTTCTCAAGATTTAGAAGGGGAATTTTGTATAAAAGTGCTGTATAATTTACAGCTTAAGTCATTCAGTGTGGGTTTGATGTGAGATGGGCCATTGTGGAGACTTGTTTACAGTAGATGTGAATGGAACCAGACATCACACCTTAACAAACCCTGTCAAAGAAAACGTCAGAGGTAAATATACAAGGAAGGAAAAACAGTTAAGAGGGTAAGAGCCCTTATGGAAAAAGGTATAGAAGAGATAAACAAGAGGACTGGTTAGTCCCCAAGGTGCTCTTTGAAAAAGTGGGTCTTGAAGAGGTGGGTCTTGAAGACAGTGAGGGACTCCAGATCTGATCGCAAGAGGGAGTCCGTTCCACCACTGGGGGGCCAAAACTAAAAAGAGTCTTGATGCATGTCGTCCTCTTCTTGTCAGCAACAGGGGTTCCAGACGGGCAGTGCTCAAGGACGGTATCTTGCTCAAGGGAACCTCAGAGGTGTTGCTAGCAGTTCTGGGATTCGAACCAATGCCCTTCTGATTGCAGGGGCAACTCCCTAACCCCACCAGCTGCCCCAAGAACTTGTATCATTGCTCTGCCCATGCCCTACTGTTTCATTGTTTTACTTAACTGCTGTTTTACTTAACACTGGATTAGAGGCCCCAGTCAGGCATTACTGGACAGCCATATCCAGATCTTCATTCCAGATCTCCACACAGGCCCATAGGGTAGAGATCTGGATCACCTGAGTACGAGACTCCCAGGTGGTATACACAGACCTTCAGGACTGTCCACCTGTGCGAAGTATACTCAGCCTAGTCTGGTTACCGAGCGTTTTGTTATTTGACCTGACTGTGTCTTCTGACAGAGTCAGGTCAAATAACGTGTTTTTTGGATTCTGGATTTCTTGTCTTGCCCTGTAGATTTGGATTTGGTTACTTCGTATTAGTTTTATTGGTTTTGGACTGTTTTCTGCGCTTTGGATTCTTCAATTAAACTCTGTGAACTACATTTCTTATTAAATTCTCTTTCCGTTTGTACTCTGCGTTTGGGTCTATATTTGTGCTTTTTACAGTAAGAAACCTGGTGCCCTGTGTGTGAAGCCAATTTTCTCAATTTAGTATTTAAAGGACTAAAGAGTCATAAAGAAGAGCTAGGTCGTGGACACTCACTCCATCATGCTGTTGTAGCATCTCTTCAAGGAGCACTTTGGTAACTCCATGCCTTCCTTACTTTTGCCTTAACCTCTGACTTTTCTTTGACAGGAGTCGTTTAGGTGTAACTTAAACTGTAACTCGGTTGAATAGCGGATGTTGGTTTAAGTTTAGCTTTACAGGTTTAAGGAACAGATGTGGACTTGAGCACTGATGTATGTCGTTCTGGATATCAACATACATATTTATGTCAGCTAAACGTCGTAATATAAATGTTATACAGTAAGAGATGGAAGCCTCCGTTGAAGCAGAGAGAGTGTGAGAGAGAGTCTGTGAGAGAGAGAGAGAGAGAGAGAGAGAGAGAAAGAGAGAGAGATTTACTAGCCTTTCATCAGTGTTCAGTTTCTGACCACAGAGCTGAGTCTGATATACTAACAGTCCCGCATACACCACCATGCCATGAGTGTTTGTGCCATGGGCTAGCCCTCCGTTTTACATTCTTATACAGATGTTCAAGTCACGTAGAAACTGCATTCATCCACTGTGTTCTAGGTCCTTGCCCTACTTTTTCATCTCTTTCTCTAGTCTCCTCGCTTCCCTGTTTTGCTCCCAGATAAGCCTAAAGTCACAGACGGATGTGTTTTTTTTACACTGTTCGCTTCTATAGATCCCTCTCTAGCCTGCGCTTCTATCATTCTGTTTATTCTTGTGTTTCCCCCCATCCTGACGTGGGTGTTCTTCATCTTGGGTAAAATAATCCACTCTTTCTCTTTGGATTAAACCCTAGAGTATAGATAGACACATGGTTTCACTGCAGTGAAAGAAACTGGCTTGTGATTGTTTATTTATGTGTGCAGCTCACGGGGGGAGGGGAGGATTTATGCTTTTGTTTATGAAGCTTATTTCTGCTCTGTAAGCTCGAGTCTTTCTGGTTTCTGCTATAGGGGCTTGAGGAGATATGGACTGAATTCTTTCACTAATCAAAGTAAATAAACTCTGGACTGTTCAGTGTTTGGAGTTGCTAGAAAATACTGTTGATTAAAGTTTAGCCATCACTCAAATCAAATCCCCAGATGTAGCCGGATTAGCCAAGACGTGTTTTGATGTTCTTTAGGCTATGAGGCTACTAAGTAATGGAAGCTTATACTCCACCAATTAGCAAATGTATAAATTGTGTCTCTACACATCTGACCTATTTACAAGCTGAAAGCAGCAGGATAAACTGTGTCTGTTTTCTACAAATGTTTGCAGTACTTTGTTGACGAAGGAATTGCCAAACTGGAGCTTACTAGTAAGTCCATAATAGCAAATATTATCTCTCACATTCAAATAACTGAGTGAGTTTTTGTCCCACCTGAGGAATGTCTGGTCTTTCAGCCTTTTTTGTCATGTCAGATAATTTGAATGCTTTTAATTTGATTGAATTAGAATTAATTCTTTGACTCACATTTGGGAGTTGGGTTGACTGCTGGCCAATGGCCCTTTTCGAACTTCACTGGAGTCTGTCATCGAAAGTATCATTAGAAGTATCGCTTTAAAAGCTGTATTTGAATGAGAGGGCTACATGTTAGTATGACATGCTGCAGAGCCTGAACTGTCCGTGTTGGCTGGTTAAGGAGCGAAATACAGTGTTCCCCTGCAAAGTAGCGGTTCAGAGGTTTTATTAGAACCAAGCTAATAATTGTTTGTGGAACTCCCCGCAAATTTGCGGAAACCGCAGATATTCTCCACATTTTGGTGGCCTTTTTTGTGGCAATATATAATTTTTCATGCATTTTAGTGCTAAATTATTTTAAAAAATATAAATATAAAATATAAACAAATATAAATGTAATCTCAGCTAAACTTCCATATAAAATATAACTGTATAAATTGTTTAATACACAAAGCAGCTGTTTACAAAAACATGTCTTGATGGTACTCAGAGGTGGGAGGTTTGAAAGTAGCCAATCCGAGAGCATTAGTAATTTCTCCTTGCTGCTGATTGGCTGCTACCCTGTGATGCTGCAGTCCAGAATTCCCACATCAGAACAGTTTCCCGCATGTCTCAAGTGTTTCACTGAGTGTTCTTGTGTTTTTCATTTTGTTCCACTTAAAGCCCTGTATTGGTATAACATTGGTATTTACATTCTAGCACTGTGGGAGACAGCAGTTCATTGTAAACTGTACAGTACGGATACGGGTTCACTGTTACATTTTCTTTAAGGGTACTGTATTAAGATGAGTTTAAAAAGTTATTAAAGTGTATTTGGAGCATATTTGGGGGCATATTTAGAGTTTACACTATAAAAATAGGCATTTTTAAGCATTTTTTTTTACCACAAATTTCACAATTCCCGGGCGCTCTTTGAATGTATCCCCCGCAAATTTCGGGGGTCTATGATAATACACAGCTATCACTTTAAATCCCAAACCAGCACTCTCAGACCTGGCTCAGTTCACAGACATCTGAACCATCGGCTGGCAGGAGTAAAGTGAAATAGATCTCATCTGCTGCGTGAATGTGGTGTGATTGAAAGTTTGGGTTGTGTTTTGATGAACATATGGACCCAGCATGCATTCCACACGTACACATTCACTGAGCAAGTGTTGCTCATTCTCTGTTCCTCTAGTTCTCACTCTGTTCTCCCCCATCTGTTTCTGACTGTACTCCAGCTCATTGAAAATCCACTCCTTCAGTCTCTGGTGAATAGTTCTACACCTGCTTTCCTTTTAGTATTTCCTTCTTCTCTGCTTTTCCTTTTAAATTTGAGAGCAATGCTGTTCCACATGTAAAACAGTTTGTTATCTGATATCACGTCATTCATATGCCATGTATGTCACTGAGTAGTCTCATATTGTCTTATTTGTATTGTATGTTATTTGTATGTCATGTGTGTTACAGATGGATTTTTTAATGTCCTGTCATCATAAGCATTGCTAATTGGCCAATCATTGGTCATTAGTAGAGATGAGCCGGATACTCGGCTGAAACGAGTATCCGGTACGGATAAAGCACTTTTGACGAGTACGAGTAT
>JBBPCY010050175.1:0-13034 GCA_037974405.1 Brachyalestes nurse
CCCCCCCCCCCCCCCCCCCGCCCGCAGCTATAACGGCTTCCACTCTTCTTGGAAGGCTTCCACAAGATTTTGTGAATTTGTGCCCATTCATTCTGTAGAACATTTATGAGGTCAGGCACTAATGTTGGACAAGAAAGCCTGGCTCACAATCTTGGTTTCAGTACATTACAACGGTTTTGGATGGGGTTAAGGTCAGGGCTCTGTGTGGGCCAGTCAAGTTCTTCCACTCTGAGCGTATCCAGCCATGTCTTTATGGACATTGCTTTGTGCACTGGGGCAGTCATGGTGAAATAGACAATGGCCTTCCCCAAACTATGTCCACAAAGTTCAAAGCACTGTATTCTCCAAAATGTCTTGGTACGCTGAAGCATTTAAATTAACCCTCCTATTGTGTTCATTTAGGCTTAACACTCTTTGTGTTCAACATGTTAGTTGATTATATATCCATGATAATATATATTACTACCTAATGTTGTGTTGGAACTTTCTACTAACTCAAATTTATGTAAACTTCCATGTCCTATTTATGGCTTGTAGGCCTCCTTCACCTAAGGTCTTACAACTCGTGTTTTTTAAGAAAAAATATTATAGAGAGATTATTTTGACTGTAACATTTTGTACTGTTTATCACAGAGTATGTTTACCAAAGACAATGTTTTTAAATCATTTAAATTTTCTTAAAAAGTAGCACAAAATAACATCTGTCGTGTTCCCGGTCAAAAGTGACCTGTATGATTTATTTAGTAAAGAAAAAAGAACGTTTTTTGTGGTTGCTAAGGTATTTAAAGGTAGTTGCTATGGTGTCGGAGGTTGTGGCTAAGGAGTTTCTAGATGGTTGCTATCGGATACAATGTGATTGCTCAGGAGTTTCTAGATGGTTGCTATCGAATACAATGGGGTTGCTAAGTAGTTTCTATACAGTTGCTATGGTGGATGAGGTGGTTGCTAGGGAGTTTCTAGACAGTTGCTATGGTATCTAGGTCAAAGCAATTTCCACAGGGATCAGTAAAGTTTTCTGATTCTGATTCTGATATACAAAGTGGTTGCTAGGGTGTTACGAGGTGCTTGCTGCGTGTAGGATTTGGTTGCTATGTAGTTTCTAGGCTGCTTCTATTTGTAGGAGGTGGTTGCTAAAGAGTTTCTGGAGTTTTGCTATGGTATACCAAGTGGTTGCTAGAGTGTTGCTAGGTGCTTGCTGTGGTGTAGGAGGTGGTTGCTAGGGAGTTTCCAGATGGTTGCTATGGTATAAAAGGTGGCTGCTATGGTGTAGGAGGTTCCTATGTAGTTTCCAGGTAGTTGGTAGGGTGTAGGACTTGTTGGCTGGGGAGTGCCTATGTGGTTGCTCAGGTGAAGGAAGCGGTTGCTATGGAGATTTTGGGTAGCAGGCCAATCTCAAAATTTCTTCAGGATTTTTTTTATTTTTATTTAAATGAATTGTCAATTGGAGGTTCCTGTTTGGAAAAAGGAGACATAAGGTGTGTGTGTGTGTGTGTTTGTGTTCAAATGCTCCAGCATAGTGGGGTGTGGGAAAGTTCTTATACTCTATTTTATGCTCTAATCGTGGTCTTACTAATTTCTAATGACCGGTCAGTTTTGACCAGGAACACCATGAGTGATCCTAAGTTCAATAAAACACACAAAATGTAATAAAAATTCTCAAATATTTTTTACACATCGCAGTGCCTTGTGTAAACAAAGTCATGGAACCTTGCGACAAACCGATGAAATTACTGCATTTTCTAGAGATAAAATTTGAAAATCGGTCAGATTTGACCAGGACACAATAGGGGGGTTTAAACTACTTCACTGGAAGTAAGCGGCCTAGCCCAAACCCAGACCCTGAAAATATTTTTGTCCATATAATATTTGCTATAGTGTATTTTATATAGATTTTTTTCCTACAGATTTTCCTGGATTTATTTTGCCGTTATACTTTATATTGTTTTTGTCTCTGTGTCTTTTTGTTTTCTGATTGTTGTGATGAAGTGTGTGAAGGATTAGGTAACCGTTGGTGTGTGGATGAGTCTCCAGCAGGGGGAAGTCTGGTTCTCCTGCTGACCGCACTCGACGCCACTGGCTGCACCAGTAACCGCCTCAGCACCAGCGGAGCCGTCAAACTTTCATCACAGCAGTTTATTTATCCCTTTCACCTTTTGCTATTAATAAATGTCAGGTCCGGGACGGGAGGCGGCCAATGATATAGGTCACTTTCTCTGGTTTGGACGAGTACGCTGCGGAGCTCCTTTGTTTTTCCAGACATTAGAGCTCCACTTGTGAACGGAGTCCGGATTATTGGAATTCTCTATCCATCCAGCTGGGAGCTAACGCAGTGACTACTACAGGCAGGTGAGTTAGCCTAGCTAGCTGTGGTTTTAGTGTCTTTTAGGCTGCATAACTGTCCCTCAACCTTGCTGACATCTCGTAGAGAATATAAACTTCTTGAAGGCCTAAATTATTTAACGTTAACCGTTTGGAAAACCGTCCTGGCAGCTTTCACAAAAACACACCTAGCCTGCTAAGCTAGTAGCTGGCAAGCTAATGTGCCTGATAGCTGCCCGCTGTGTGTGTTGAACAGGACGAGAGCTTTTTAAAACACATATACAACAGCCTGTGAAAAGTGTCTAACCAGATTAATTAAACTGTGTAATTAACCGAACGCTAACTAACGTTAGGCATCGTAACAGACAGCGCCTTGATGTAATCAGACCCCCAGTGTTCAGCTGAGAAGGTGGAGGCTGGTGTGTTAATAGTGGTTTCTGTGGTTCACAGTGGTTTTCCTGCATATGTAAGTCTGGCCTCTGATTTTGTGAACGTAATACTATCAGATAATACATCTATATTCCACAGTAAGCGGGTTTTGTGGTTAGGATCGTGAGAACATCTTTCGTTCAGTGTGTGGATGCTTATGCAGCAAGTTAAATGATCTGGCGTGGTCTCTGTGTATGTTAGGCCAGTTAAACATGAACCAAGCCACAGCATGACAGTTTTACTGTCTCTACCATTCTGTCCAGCTGCCTAACAACGAAGCAGCTGGTGGCCTAGTGGTTAGGGAGTTGCCCCTTTCGATCAGAAGGCTGTGGGTTCGACTCCCAAGACTGCTAGTGCCACCACTGAGGTACCCATGACCCTCCTCCCCTCACTGCTCTCGTCCCATCATACTGCTCCCTGGGCGCAGTGCTCATTTCTGCCTGCTGCTTCACTTGGTGAATGGGTTAAATGCAGAGAGATAATTTTACACTGTTCACATATAACAAAATGGTTACTTCACTTCAGCAGCATAAAATATCAATGTTACCATGCTGTCCTGTACAACCAGTAAATATGACAGTCAGATTACAAATACTGCCTCCTGTCCTGACTAATCTACAGATTAGTGGCTGTCCTTGGTTAAAGTCACCCAGTGCATCCTGAGAGATTACTGTGCCTGCTCCTGCTGACACACATTCCCCTCAGTGCTTGGGCTCGAAAGCACTTTAGTGTTCAGCCACATATCTTTTATAAAGACTCCTATGATTAAGTTGTGGTAGATATGAAGTGATGCATGCCTGTTTGGAAATAAGTGAGTAGTTTAATGGGACCAGTAGGATAAACATTGTGTAAACAATGACTGTCCATTTAAAAGATTTGTGTAGTCTGTCAGAATCACACAGTATGTGTACTCCATGTGTACTGACATACTGACCCCTGGCTCTCTCTCATACTTATATTTTTGAGTGTCTCACTCTTTTTTCTAATAATGTAGTAAGTCACATTAAATGATTAATGTCAGTATTTTTTTCTACATTATTAGCTTCAGTAACATAGAAAACCTTGAGCAAACCACACTGGACGCTGCTCGTTGGAGAATTCCAAGTCAACAAGCAGCAAAATAACAAAAGCAAAGTGGGAAAGCACCGCCTCCCTCACTAGTCGCCAGTGATAAACCTTGTTCTCATGTTCACCGTTTTTTCTTACTTGCATGTTTCAGGTTAATGTGGAATTATAGACTGTATTGAATGCATTAGGCAGCTTATTTTATCTGCTCATTTAACTAATAAAATGCTTTTAAAATAGAAAAAAAAATCTTTATTTAGGGTCTCGGCAAATAAAATGTGATTTTATTAAATTATATACATTTTATTAATTAATTACATAAACTAATGCAATTGATTGAATTTAATAATTCAGCCCTGAAATATCATTCACTGTGATTTGGTGTGAAATGATCCACTCTAGGAAAAAGCCTTAGTGAGTCATCAAGTTAGGACACAAAATGGGAAGTATTTTGCAAAGATACTGAAAAGAAAATTGTTTTACTTTTTGCAGTATGGTTTAGGTTTAAAAGTGCATGCTAGAGAGAGATACATGCAGGTGTTCTAAGGAAGAATATTTTCCAAAAACATTTTATTAGAAAGCAAAAATCACCACCATTGTAAAGCAAAACTTTTTAGATTTTTTTCTACAAAGCACCATTCCACATCAAACCACGTTGAATAACTCTGATTGACAGTCAGTTAATTATGCATTTTTTCATACTCATACCATCTCATGAAGCCCACACTCACAATATCAGGAAAGGGGCTGAATCGAAAAAAAACTGATGGGTACAAGAAAGCAGACATTTCGGCAGACATGGATAAATATATGAAGTCTGTGCCTCGGCGAGTCATATAGTCATACTGTGATTCTGACCGACTCTACAAAACTATTGAATGAACACTGTCTTAAAACACCATTATTTGGTTTAGTTTTCCAAAAGGTTTCATTTTTGTGAATGTAGTACACCATGTGTTCATATGTGACCTTTGATTCTTAACTCAGTCAGCAAAATCACCAGGTTAGACTCACATGAATATTGTCATTTTATCTTATTAAGCCCAATACCTATGTAGATATAGGTTCAGGGTATTAAAAAAAGCATGTGCCTGAACTGTCTTGACTTCTGTGCGATGATTTTGTGTTGAAGCAGGAAAAGTGCTGTACATTTTGTAGCCACAGCTGTCCATTGAGGTCCAGGACTGAATTTGAGAAACTGCTGAGTAAACAGTAGGCTGTTTATGTTGCCTAAAGACATGAACGGTTGACTTGCGAGTTGAGAAAACACACGTTGAGAGAGTCTAAGCTGCAGCAGTGTTAGAGATATTTTTTTTATATTTTTTGAAATGCTAGTAAGGCAGATAAAATTTGAGTCAAGGGTGCTATGCTTGAAAATGCACTTCTGACACAAAGTTTCTTCTGGCTTTACATGCTTTCCCTAACTTTAAACCATATGTGTTGTTATAGGGAACTGCCACTTTGCATACACTGACGTGTTTGGGAAGGTGTGTGCAGGATCTGGAAACGTTGACATTTTTTTCTGTATAAAAATGTATAGGTTTGGGTTTTATAGGTATAGGGATTCTGTTTTAAGTTAAATACTCATGCGGAAAGCATTCATTTGCTGACAGCATTTGCTCTTTCAGTGTGTTTAAAGGGATCAAGCAAAGTGTTCAGATATGAAGTAGGGAACAGGCCAGTAGTTTAATCAGTGTGGAAGGTGAACTACTGGTATCAAAGGCCAAAGAAGTTAAGCAAACAAACATGTGCACATCAGCATACTGAGTTAAACAGAAAGAAAACGACGACTTTTCCCTTTTATTTTGTGGTATGGTTTCTAAGTAGGGTCCATAGAGAATGCTGTGTCATATTGTTATCATAAAGAGAATAATTTCTTCGCTAGTTTCACAAAGGTGAAATCTGTTCATAGATTAGTATGTTTTGGAGCAATTTTTATGTATTCGTATTTTTTTTCTGTCATGAATCTTTAATCTTACAAGATTGTTTTGACATTTTCAATCCCAGAAAATGTTTGGTTTCAGAAAATGTCACTCTGGTGGTCTTTAGGCTAGCAGTAGACAATATGGAAAAATACTGTGGGTACAGAAAAAGACATCTTTAAAATATTCACATTTTGTTCCTTTGTATCTTGAAATGATATCACTTATAGGAGTCACCCTCAACTCCTAAACACAGTCCGGTGTAACTCATCACATTCTATGTTATTCTATTGGCTTTCTACTGTGATCAGGTATAAGCATTTTGATTATTTAACCATAAAACATATGGAACCTTCACCATATGCCTGAAGCCTTCTAGTGTTTGGTAGTGCAACTGAAAAACATTCAAGTATGGGTTCCAGTGTACTGTCAAAAGATATCAGGAATAAAGTTGTGGACAGCCACAAGTGAGGAGAGGATACAAAACAAAAACATAGGTTCTATCAATTGCTAGGAGCACACTGAAGTCTATAATTAATCCAAACGAGGAGCGAGGAGGGAACTAGGAGGCTACCAAAAGGCCCGTGGCAACTACAGGAAGTTATGGCAAAGACCTGTCACTGTGTGCATGTGTCAAGAATATCACAAGCGCTCTGTAATGTGGATTGTGTGGGAGGGAGCCACTCCTCAAGACAGGTGACATTAAATCTAGATTGAGCTTTGCCAGAAGTCACCTTGAAGAGTTTGAGGCCAAGTGGGAAACGGTGCTATGGTTAGATGAGACTAAAATCAAACTATCTGGCCTCAGCACCAAATGGTACATCTGGTGGAAAGCCAATACAGCTCACCATCCAAAGAATACCAAACCTACAGTAAAACATGGAGGTGGTAGCATCCTGTTATGGGGGTGTTTCTCTGCATCAAGCACTGTGGCATTTTTCATGATAGAAGGAGAAATGGATAGGGCAAAGTTCCATCAAATTCTTGATGAAAAACATGCTGCCCCCCTGCTAGAAAGTCAATGGGAAGAAGGTTCACCTTCCAACATAACAATAACCCAAAGCACACAGCAGAATTGACCACACAGTGGCTGAAGGAGATAAAGGTGAATGTCTTTGCACGGTCTAGTCAGACTACAGACTTAAATCCTATTGAAAATCTGCAAAATGTAGTTCCCCCACAAGCGCCATCCAATTTGACTGAGCTTGAACAGTTCTGTAAAGAAGAGTGGGGAATATTGTGCAGTCTGTATGTGCAAAATTGGTAGAGAAGTATCGCAGCACAGCAGTTAAAGCAAAAAGTAGTTTTATTCTAACTGACCCAGGAGGAGATCCTTCATCAATCTGTTATTCTGTTTTTTGTTTTGTTTTGTTTTTTTTTCCCCCTGAACTGTTGCTATTATATCTATCGCTTGAATGTAAATTCTGTTGAGTATGTACAGCTGGAAAAGTTTTTTGTGCGTCTTCTTTCAGGATGTAAAGGAATAAAATGTGACTATTTTTTAATATTCTATACCCACTGTACATCACAATAAGATATTTTCTTCGTTATGATATGCTTCTAGGACTGTCGCTATCATTTCATTAAATACAAAAAAATAACCCACACCAACAGGATCTCATAGATGGTCTTATGTATACGAAGCAAAACTAAATGTTTGTTTTTATAAATGTATGTAGACCACATATGCACAGTATTATTTACTTTACACACAATTATTTTATTCAGTCGGTCTTTGAGGTTTAGACACTTGACTCCTTCAATATGTTTTGTAAACCATTTCTAAATGAATTATTGAAAAGATTACTTCAAAGCATCACAGAATGAGCTGTAGGCTTGTAAGGCTGGTTAATGATGAACAGATGTATTTAACCTTGAGGCCAACAACTTCTTCTATACAGATAATCAGTTGAGCCAGTCTTATCTCACTTATTCCTTTTTCTTTGTTCAGTCCAGTTTGCAAATACTCTCAAAGAAGTATCTCATCTCATCTGTTACAAATTGTTTTGGTTTTCCACTAAATTTCTTTGGGTGTATTTTATATAGGGAATTTGGTAACAGTTAGTATTCTTATTTACTTTGAAGCTGGATCTTTACATTAGAAATTACCTAAACATCATATCTTTATGTATTACGCTATAGGCTTTGTGAGTGATCACAAGGGATTGCACCACATGTTATTCTGCTTTGTTCGAAGATAACGTATTATCAACCTAGTCATTGATTGCTACGTGCTAGCTTGGTCTGTCTCTGTCACACAGTGCTAGGTTTGGAATTGTGAAGACTAGCACATACTTGCTAGTTCAAAAATGCGTGAAGCCGGCCATCTTTTCATGCTGCCTCTATCACAATGGTCTTGGACAGTTCAAAACAATTTGAGGAGAACGCTAACCGTAAAACCTATATTTGCTAGCATCATCCTGAGTTATAAGGGAAAGGGAGGGCCATCTGCCCACTAAGAGAGAGCATTGCTAGTTATGCAGTCTTTCTGCTTTAGGGTCAATGCTTCGTAATGCTGGTTACTGTTTAAGTGTGGTAGTAGTACTCTACCTTTTCTGCTTTAGTCTTATAGTAATAAAAGAAATGTTATTTCAGCAGTAAACGTTTTAACTACTGCTATTTATTTATTTAGCACATTTTACATGCCGCAAGTGTTATTGACATTATTGACATTATACTAGAGCTGCCTTGGTTGCTGTCAGCCATTGGCTAATGCTACAGTATTTGCATACTCTAATAGTACTATTGGTTTCTTACTATGGTTTTAAATGTAACGGTCATATAACATTACTGTTTGTTTACTGTAAATCACATGCTGTTAAGGAATAATAGCATTGACGTCAACCAACACAGTGAAAAAAGACAGTTTCTGAAAAAAGACAGTTAGTTGTCACGTGTTAAATACAATACACTCTTCAGCTCTTAGATAGATTTGGTCTTTGACCAGATGTTTCCTTAAGGTTTGTGCATGTCCATGTCCAGCTTTGTATATTGCAGTGAGTGTTATCTGTGTCATATTTTGAGAAGTATAACCACACCTGTGACTGCTTTTGGCTCACCACTGTCCTGATGTATGTTGGATTTTCTCTCCAGTACCAAAATCCGGCACTTAATTATTTAACATGAGTCAATAATTAAAAGTACTGTGTTTAGTGCCAAACACCAATACTAAGACTGTTGTGTCACACAGGAGTCACAACTTTGTCTCCAGTGTTAAAATGTCAGAGGAATCAAGTACCATAACAAATATTCACTTTACACAAGTTTTTTCAGAAGTTAAAAATCTTTGGTGGTGGCAAAACCTAATTTTTTCAGATGACAATAGATTTCAATCTGTCATGTCAGATTTTTATGATCCTGTTAGACCTTTTCATAACCAGTGGCTGCTGTGGACAACTTCAGAGAGCTTTACAAAAACATTTCGGTTTCTAACTAAATAGCCATATGCTTTCGAACATGCATTGTGTTTTTCTCTGAAAGTTGCTTGAGATGATGTGGCTTTACTGAGCTGTTAATCAGAATTGAAAGGAGTATAAAGTCCCATAAGGTGCGTTGTCCTAAATAAAAAATGTATAGATCAAAATGTAGCTACAGGCCAGGGATGTAAATGCAGATAAAATATACTGTTTTATGAGAGTAATGTTCAAGCAATTAGTTTCAGATTTGATATCTCAATTTTGATTTTGGAATGATCTCTCAGGGTCTTGTTACTGATCTCTGCTTGCGTTTCCAATCATATCTGGAGTTATTTTTTCTGCAGGCTTGTGCCTCCTCCTAGCTTTCCACTGCTGACTCAGATCTGTGCATGTCCATGACTCAGCATGAGATGTAATCAGACAATCAGCTGGGTGGGTGTAAGGGAATGCAGCAATGAGCAGGCATGTCTTTTAAGAGATAAACAGGACCACTCGTGCATTTTTCAGCTGTGATAGTTTCCTGAAACCAGTGAAATTCCTTCACTCCAAATGCCTTTTTTTTGTTTTTGTTTTTTTTTTTTTTTTTTACATTTAGTTTGATGAAATGCAGTTTACACCTAACATGTCTCGTCATCGACTGTAACATTAACATTACTGCGTTTAGGCAAAGGAAATATATATTTTTTGAACCCCTGTGTTGAGTGACAATGTTGCTGACAGTGTCTGTCTGACGTTTAATGCTGGATCACTTTAAATACCTTTTTTAGTTTTTAATTTAAGTTTGGCCAACAATGTTTGCAACAGGTACTAATGTAAATATTTGTTGCTGAATGTTTTACAGAAATTAAATAAATAAAAATAAAGAATTTTTGCATAAAAGAAGATATAATTTTCGAAAAATATTTCTGCTAGTTGTCACTTTCTTGCAGCTCCGTTTTAATTATATGTCAGATTAATATAGTTCTAGCATGGTTACGTTTTTAGTCCTGTATAAACTATCAAGTGCTAAATATAGCTTCAGAGCTGATAAACCCTCCTTTTCAGAAATTTAGACTTTGTGTTTTCTCCGGAAATGTTATTTTATGATGATAATTCATGTTGCAGATATATCAAAATGTTATGAATGTTTTATTACTCCCACATTTATTTTATATTTTTAAATAGTGTTGTTTTTTTTAAACCTTTCATTAAGTGAAATATTACATTCAGTGGTTTGTTTCATAGATATTTACAATGTTGATTTCAAGGCTTTCTAACTGTGATAACTATTGAGCCTATTTTTATTGAATTCAGTACATTTGCAAGTTACAGCTTGTGATGGCTTTGTTTGTTGCATGTCTCTGGACAAAATTTTAGTTCATTTGCTCATTACATGTTTTGTCATTTCAAACTTTTTCTGACTTCTTTAACTAGTAGCATTAAAAAAAAAAGAAGCTGGAATCTGGCACCGTCTCTACAGTTTTTAAATGCGATTTTTGGGTGTCTCCAAAAACTGGTTTAATAGCAACCACTTTATCATTCTTCACAGTTTCTCTCAGAATTGTACCTAGTTGAACATACTTCACAGTGACCCATCAGTTTTTCGTTTGTCATTTTATACTTTTAACTGCGATGTCTTGTGTTAAGTCTTTTGGAGCATTGTGGACTGTGCTGTTCCTACTGATAACACAAATGTATGTGTATAATGTTCCTCCCTCTATTATCCTGCTGAATTTAGCTCAAAACCAAAAATCCCAGATGACAAAGGCCCTTTGAACAGAAAACTGCTAAAGAATACAATCATTTGCAGTAAACTTTGTTAAAAGGTGGGTCTTCACATTGGAGACCAATGCAATGTATCACAACCTCGTTCTTAGTCTGAGTACCTCAGCTGTTCAAATGCACACATGCTTTAATCTACACTTTTTTCTTTTGGGAATTCATTTTTTTTGCACAGTATTGCTTTCAAGTTTCCAGATAAGTACTTAATAACCTTTTAAAAAGTGTTCAAGTTTCATCAGCTGTAATTTTTTCGTCATGTTTAGTGCAACACTTTAAAATTTGTCAACAGGCAACAGCTATATATTAATGGTCACTTGCTCACCCTGTGCTACTATGATAGATTTATTACCATGACAACTTTCGTGTTTCTTTGGCTGTTTTTTGTTGGGTTTTTTATGTGTTTGGTTTTGTGAAAAATAGGGCTGAGATGATAAAATTAAAATTGATGAATCAGGCCAAAATTATCATTTTTCCCCAGTATAATACGCATGTTTTTTTTTTCGGTACCTAAGCATATGCAGTTTGCAGTAGCATTCGGTAGTGTAGTTTCTATTTACTAAGACTTTATTAAAAAGATGCACATTAACGCTTTCACATCACAGGTCTTGGTTGCTAAGAGTTTATTTTAGGCTCACGTTTGCTTAGTTTCTTTAGTGCTCAAAGCTTAGAGTCAAAGTGCCAAACTCCTTCACACATGGAGCAGTTTCAGCTGAAAAAATGAGAACTTCAGTGGATTTTTTTTCCTTCCTCTTTATCTTTTTTACGCACAAGCAAACCTCTCAATGAGTTAAACAAACACATTTGCTTTTTTCAAAAATAAGTTCTGTGTAAAAAGACATTGTGATTATTCTCTGTGGGTCCTCTGTTTTGATACTTTTGGGCTAAATATTTTCACAGCTTTGTAGAAGAATGCATTTCTCAGTCTTTTGCACTTCCTCAGCTGTGGATATGCTTAAGAGATTGGTATTTCAGTTGTCCATTATGTCCGCTGTGTGTCAGGGACTAGGATCAATCTTTTGACCCCGAATTGTAATTTGCAGCATCAGAGAAGTCTCACTGTGATTTGGATTTACACTTAAAATTTTGCTGAAACGGTGGAACGGCTGAAATGGTGGCTGATCTGGTTTACTGAATTGGACGGAGGTCATAAAGTTGCTACAGCTGAACCGAGGGAAGACCAGCTGAACTGACTGACCTCCATTTGTCTATTGTTGAGCCTCCTTGTTGCTTGATGTCACGGAGTAGTTGGAACAGTATAGATGCGTCTGTGTTAGGGAACAGCCTGCGGCAGAACAGCCATTATTTAAGGATTGTACGGCTATGTACATTCTGTGTAGTCGTCAACTGTTTACTTAGTTTTTCATGCTGTTACATAATTCCTGAGTCACACTTAAAACACACTGTTGTTCGGGAAGCATGTTTGTTTGTGACTGTGGGTGTGTATGAATGAGCGAGCCTGAAAGCAGGACTCACGCTTGCAGAGAAAGTGAGAAACACATGCCCTCCCTGTCTGAGTGGCCCCTGTCTCCTGCTCTTTGACCCAGTTAGTATTTTCGGGTCCTCTCTCACTTTTTACACACTTTGCAGTTCTCCAGTCACTCTCTTTCAGTCTCTAGGGTCTTGGCATGACCGGTCTTTCCTGTCTTATGAGTTTTTCACCCTTAGGAGAATCCGCATGGCTGGTTGATATTGGTTTTTCTGTCAATAGAGCTGTGTGTACAGTCTTGTACAATTATAATTATGTTTATTTAGTTTTAATGTACATGTCATCCTTTATAATCGACATTTTACTTTACATACTGTGCAGTACTGGTCATGTTCAGCATCATAATTTTCCTAATATACCACACAGTCAGTTTGTGTTAAAGTAAATTAACTACAGAGTGCTGGTACTCCATGCCAAACATATCTTACAAACCTACATTACTTTTTTCAACATATGTCAGCTATAAAGAAATTACTTTTTCATCTGTCTATCAGATAAAACATGGCTCAACATTATTTGCTTCTCTCTCTGTGTTTCTCTGTGTGTCGCTCTCTCTCTCTCTCTCTCTCTGTCTCTCTCTGTGTCTCACTCTCTGTGTTTCTCTGTCTCTCTCTCTCTGTCTCTGTCTCTCTCTCT
>JBBPCY010050233.1:0-13031 GCA_037974405.1 Brachyalestes nurse
TGAGGTCAGACACTGATGCTGGACGAGAAGGTCTGGATCACAATCTCCGTTCCAGTTCATCCCAAAGGTGTTGGATGGGGTCAGGACTCTGTGTGGGACAGTCAAGTTCTTCCACACCGAACTCATCCAACCATGTCTTTATGGACCTTGCTGTGTCATGCTAGAATAGAAAAGGTTCTTCCCCAAACTGTGTCCACAAAGTTGGAAGCCTGGCGTTGTCCAAAATGTCTTAGTGTGCTAAAGCATTAAGACTGTCCTTCACTGGAAGTAGGGGGCCTAGCCCAAACCCTAAAAAAACAGCTGTGTCCCAATACTTTTGTACATATAGTGTATATTTAATACATCTTTAATGTTTCACCACACGAAATACAGAGCCTGAAGAACTTGTAGCTTAATTCCCACACAAGTATGGAAAACGACACAGTGGACAGGTGGACACGAGATGCATACCGGTCCCTGGAGACCGGAGAGCTGAGGGTGTTCATGTCCATGGTGCGGGCCATCGTCTGCGTGGTGGGCTTCACTCATGATCAGCAATGCACGGAAAGCTTTCCCTGAACAACACGCTCACCCTCGACCTCACGGTGGCTGGCGACCACTTTCAAAAAGTGGTGGGGACGAAACAGGTCTCTGCAGAAAGTGGAAGAGATGAAATGGCCCACTACAAAAAGTGGAGGGGACATGTCCCTAATGACCACAGCATAATTAATGTCTATGATACTCAGCAATTTCAGTCTTATAAAAATGTAAAAGATTATATGTCAGGGAAACACAATTTTCCCCTTGAGTGTTGTCAGTCAGCCAACACACATTCCATATTCAAGCTTCCTCAATTAAACTTACACGGGATTTATAAGGCTAACGTAGCTAAGATGTAATATATGCTATGAAAGCTACCTAACAATTAGCATTGTTCAAACTGCATCCCAAAATTATTACACTCTTGTCTCGATCCACCCTGAGTTGTTTGGTCATCAGAATCAGAATCAGAAAACATCATTGATCCCTGAGGAAATTGCTTAAGTGGTTTCTTACCTGAAATGAACAAAATACTGCACAGCTAACGTTAATAATCAAAACAAGTGTGTGATGATTTAGACCTGCTTGTACCATTCTAACAGGTAACGTGTATATATAAAGACTTCCATTACTTGCTGAGCCTAACTGCAAAACTAAAGAAGCAACATGTATTGGCGAACCCACTCCATTTAGGTTGAAATTAAGTTGAAAATGATGTAAATTGGATTTTTTTTTTGTTGCCAGACTGTCCCTTTAAGCTAGGTAGCTGCCGTGTGCAAATGCGGTGTGCCTGTTTTCTATGTGCCAACGTAAAGATTAAATGTGACTAAAATCAGCAGCTCTTCCCTCTGTGGCTGCTGCCTTGCATCTGTAACAGCTGGTAACAGTGAGCCCCTCTGTGAGGAGAACGCCCACCACACTGCTGTAATTCACCATTCACTGCCGCGCTGCCTGCGACTGCTCAGGCACAACAAAAATAAAGCTGGGCAGCTTTTAAAATACCCTCAGACACAAAAACTCCCAATAAGTGAAGTTTAGTAAGTGCTGCAAAATATGGCCCGCACAAACGAGCTGTGAAATGATCAAGCAGAATAGGCAGCGATAAAGGAACACGCTTCAGTGTTGCTCAGCTGGTCAAGGATTTATTAGGCTATATAATAGGTGTTAATTCGACCTTAATTAAAAAGACAAGTCTATCAAAGCCATGATCAGTCAGAGATTTCTGCTCACTTCAGTCTATTCATTTCCCCGGATGCCTTCTTATAAGGCCTCGTACTGATTGTATACCATATATATAGAATATGGCTTTATTATCTTTTTTTTTTCAAAACACAGAAAGAAAAACTGACCTCTACAGTGTCCAGAGCACCCAGTACAACACAGTGCTGACCTGGACAGCGTGACATAGCCAGTTCATGAACATGTAAGTAATAACAAAAATAGAAATTGTATTCATTATCATCATATCCTTACTATATTATTATAACAACAATTATTTTAGAATATATGTCTATTGCACTGTATTTTCATTGTAATTATTATTGTTGTTGCTGCAATTAAACATAATTACTATCAGTATATATATTGCATGAAATGGCAACATCAATGTTTTAATAAAAAAGGTAATTATTCAAAATGACTAGTTTGTTACCTGTCGTTCTGAGAATGATGTGTTATTATAGGAGCCACTAGATGGCAGCACTGAGCGGGATTTTAAAAAGCCACTCCACTGTGAGATTACAGAGGTGAAATGTGAAGCGTTCAATGCTAACTGATCCACGGAAGCTAACTTATTGCAAAATAAGTCAATAATAATAATAATTCAATCGCTGATTACACACAATGCATTTAAATGCTCCAGTAAACACTGCCAGGGCTGTTTCCTGCTGTGAGCAGCATAAACAGTCACTTGGGGTCCCCCAGCCACAAGGAGCCAATATCATATGTCATGACATCGCAAAAAAATTATATGATAATAAAACATAGAATTTTATATTAGTGATGACTTCATTCCTTGTTGTTGATTTATTTATAGATTTCAAATATACAGTATGCTTAGTATAAGATAAGAAAGTCCTTTACTAGTCCCACACGTGGATATTTGCATTGTTACAACAGCAAAGTGTATAAATATATATAATATATATCGGAAAGAAATAAGAAACCACTTCAAAGATAATTTTTTTCGTATTTTATCTTTTATAAGTGCAAGTATTGAACTGAACAGCTTTGCCTTAGTTTTTAAGAACTTCTGACAATATTTCTCCTAATTTTCCAGAATAAGAGAAATGATGCAGTGTTTACAGAACTTTAATACTTCAAAGAAAACAAATCTCTTGTTCACTCTTAAAGTGGCCTCAGACATACTTCTAGTAGTGTTTTACCATCCAACTGGTCACGTTGCAAGAGGAGAGTGTTGATGAGATTCAGGTGATCGGTAATCAGACCCTCATAAAGCAGAATGAGCTGCTTGTGTAGGAATTTAACAGACACTGGCATGGAATCCTTGTCATACTCATAGAGATGCTGATGTTAAAATAAATTGCAGTGGTCTCTTATTTTTTCCAGAGCTGTAAATATATGCGTATATATATGCATACTGCTCAAAAAAAAAGGGAACACTTTGTAATCAGGGTACAGCATCAAGTCAATTAAACTACTCAAATACTGATCTGGTCAATACAGAAGCAAAGGGGGCTGTTAATCAGTTTCAGCTGCTTTGGTGCACTAGAGGAGAAACAATGAGACAGAATGGTTTAACAGGTGGAGGCCACTGACATGTGATGTGTTTACACAGTGTTCCTTTAATATGAGCAGTATATATAGTGTACATATTTGTATGTGTGTACGCACACATTAGAGTATCCTCAGGCCCCTGGTGGCAGCAGACATGAAGCAGGGTAATGATGCATTAGAAAAATTGCAAATGTTGCACATAGTAATATGGTACCAGAAATATTGCACATGTTGCATGAGAAATGTTGCATAAATAAATATATCATTTAGTCTGTATATCACTAAGTAGTTGTTGTTTTAGGATAATTTAATTAGCGTTCATGCTCTGCAGCTTGTGGATTCCGACAGTGGAGGCTCTTGCTGATGAATTCATGGGTCTCCCATGAGCAATGTCCAGGGTAGTCTGGCCAATTACTGATATTGCTGACATGAGCGGTGTGTTTTGCTCAGTGATGTTTCAGACCCAATGTAAAGGGAATTCATGGCATTTCATTAGCTGAAAACAACTTGTATAAAGAAAGTCATCAATGCAACCGCCTGTGTTTGAACAAGAGGGCTGCAGTCACTGCAACAGCTTCAGCCCAGACTACTAATTCCTTCAGAGATCGTGTTATTATATCACTGTGACAGCAGAAATTATTCTTTTTTATTCGCACTCATTAAATAGCAGAGTATCACTTATGGTGGCCCAATCTTTTAAAATAACCTCAGACACAGCAACTCTTAATAAGTGAAGTTAAGAAAGGGCTGTAAAATATGGCCCACATATAAGAGCCGTGAAATGATCAAGCCGGAGAATAAGCAGCAATAAATGAACACGCCTCAGTGTTGCTGAACTGGTCAAGGGCGTTTATTATAGGTCCTTAATTAAAAAGACTGTGACAGCAGAAATTATTTATTTTTATTTTCATACCTTCTGCTTGGGGCCTCCATGTACTTCAGTCACTGAAGAACATGGAGGCCCCAAGCAGAATTCACTAATGGTGTCCTAATCTTTATTAGGCCCCCTGAATGGTGCTTTATCACTAACAGAGTAACAGGGCCAAAAGTACGCACACAATTCAGGCTTCAGACCAGCTGCTACTACTGTTTTTAAACATTGTTTTTCTTTCATGTTCATAAATAAGATTACTGGGCTTTAGGTACGCAGTTTAAAGCCCACGATGGACAACAAAGCTGTCATGGATGATCTAGTACATTAAGGGGATTGTGTAAATTGTGTAAATTTGGCTGACAGTCTTATTAAAACAGGTGTATCCATGTGCAGTGACTTCTACACCCTCGCACTAATGCATTCTCCCGTGCTTCAGGTTTGTTGGTTCTTCTTTCGTTTTCAGTGGCAGTCTGCTAATGTATGCAGCAGTTTGACCTATATTTTGCCGGTGAAAGCTGAACCAATATAGATTTGTTTTCCAAAGGAGGGCTATTTTTCAATTTCCGATGGCCTCAGATGCAGCGCCAGCACTGGAGGCCCGGAAAGTTAGACAAATAAAAAGGGACGCCGGCTTCGGCCAGAACAAACAGACGGTTGATTTGTTGTTTCTCGTGGTCCAGCTCGATCAGCATGGAGAAGTGCTACAGCTTTATTCACTCAGTCTTCCAAAACCACCAGTGAACCTCCACTTTGTCATTTCAGTTTTTATATGCAATGCTGATGATGGTTATTTAGTCAGAAATCCTGAAAAATACGCTTTCCTTTGGGACATCTTGCATGTAACCCTCCGCACAAAATATATGACAGGCCGAAATCCTCCCAGAACAACCACAGAACAGTGTGTGAGGCATCAGGCAGTGTATCTGTAAGCATTTCACATAATAGTGTTTTGAGAACTAGCTTTTAGAGGCTTTAAATTTAGATGTCTGGTTCCCATCAGCACCGCTTTGAACAATTCTGACTTAGTAAGCTTCTCTAGAAAGGCACCTTTCACATCAAACCACTGAATAATTTTGTTCCTTCATGAGTAAGGGCACCCCTATGTATTTCTTATTTTCTATGTAAAAAAGAAGGCAGTAAACACAACAGAATGATACTTATATGAATGTGATAAATTATGTGACACTTTATTATGTCACACTAGACACTTGCAGTTTCAAAATCCTCCATGTTGGTGCAGTTAGCAAGAGAACTAACTTGCTAACCACCCATAGCAAGTTATTTATCCTGGATAATTATATATATATTCCTAAGAAAACAAAACTACTCACAGATACTCAAATGGACAAAAGTATTGGGCCGTCTGAACATTACACCGTCAAGGACTTTTATGACATTGCATTCAAATATATAGACTTTAATATGGAGTTGGTCCCCCTTTGCAGCTATAGCAGCTTCCACTCTTCCACAAGATTTTGGAGTTTCTGTCGGAATTTATGCTCATTCATTCTGTAGAGCATTTAGGAGGTCAGACACTGATGTTGTATGAGAAGGCCTGGCTCACATGTCTTTATGGAGCTCGCTTTGTGCTCTGGGACACAGTCATGCTGGAATAGAAAAGGCTCTTCCCCAAACTGTGTCCACAAACTTGGAAAGCATGGCGATGTCCAAACTGTCTTGCTATGCTGAGGCATTAGGATTGTCCTTCACTGGGAGTAACGGGTCTAGCCCAAACCCTGAAAAACAGGTGTGTCCCAATATGTGTCCCAAATAACCTTTATGCTCAAAAACATTCAGTGCTCACGCCCACATAGACACTCATTCACAGAGTACACAACCATTTGTCTATATTATAACACAGCACCACTTTATTGATATTTGTTTCAGTACAAAATCATAAACTTTGGGCAAAATATTAAAATACATCAAAATGAAGTAAATATACATCCTCAGTGCATTCTCTGCCTAGTGATGACTCTCTTGATGAACTTAAGGAGTGAACATTTAACATTCTCAACATAACAAGTCTATACAGTTCATATACGGAAACTAAGCTGCAAAAACTGTCCATTTTGAACTTATAGCTTTTGTGATGTCACAAAAAAACAACATCCGGCTGTTCAGCCTACAGCAGTTTGGCCCCGCCCATTAATGCTGAAGTGTTACAGAACGGACTGCTTTTTGAATGGGCAGCCAATCAGAACAGATGTCATTTAAATATAACCAACAGCCTGTTTAATTTTAAGGAATAGAAAGAAGTTGGGAACTGATTGTGTATAAATTCATTATGAATGCTCTTGGTGGGCCTGGACAAAATACAACACAAGATAATGTAGGATCAGGGTCCTTTAAATAAAGGCCCAGTATAGCCTACAGTAACTAACTACAGTAAATATCCTATACAACAGTACCAAAAGCTGTAAAAATTTCTACTTCACTGTTCAGTTAGCTTATAAATACACCCCACTGCAGCTTTAATTTACTGAAGAGGAGTGTATGTGTGAGGGGTCCACAGTGTACCTGATCTTGGTACTCTGCTACTTCTTATACAGATGTGTTGACACATGTCAAATGCAGCATAAGATCTTACTATCTTAATGAGCACCATCAGTGTCTGTGCTTAAATGACTGGTGAGAGGTACTGGTAGTAAAAAACTTGCATGTTGGTCATTCTATACCCGCCCACCTAAGGCCTAGCAGGTTAAAATCAGGTAAAAACAGGTACAAACTTTTATTCAAACCCTGCAAAGTTTTAAAGCTTCATCAGGCTTCATATTTATTTTCAAAACATCTTAATACGTATATTAGAGCTCACAAAAATATTTATAACTCATATTGTTGCTTCGTATTTAAAAATGTATTTCTTATTTATAGGTTTAATAGGAACAGAAATGTAGGAAAACTACGTAAAACCTGCATTGTGCAAAAGAAACAATTAAATTGACTGAAACAATGGCATAATATTCACTCTTCCATGAATCAATCTGTTGTGGGGCTATATCAGTTTAAAACAAGCTACTTTACAGTAAAGTATTACAAATAATACTTTACTGTATAGTATTACAAATAATACTTTACTGTATAGTATTACAAATAATACTTTACAGTAAAGTATTATTTGTAATTTATTTCTAGGTCTTTTTATTTCTTTTCATGTCTTGATTCAGTTCAATCATTCTGTAAGCTGCAAATAAACCCAATAGTTCAAATGTATTTTATGATCTATGATTTATGATTTTATGATTTTATTAAGGGGGTAAACTTACTGCATGTGTCGTTTTTGTTGATTTTTTTTTACCTAAAAATTCATCATGTGATCTGCTAGACCTTTGGTGAGATGCTGAGAAAGAACCCATATGTATTAGCATATGTTGAACACACACACACACACACACACACACACAACACAGACATGGGCCACTTTTAACACTTTTAAAAGAGCATAGTTGCAATAGTTTCTGACATATGACCAAGGCACAGTAACCCTGTCTATAAAGAAGGTTTGACATTGACATTGTGTTTAAGCACCCTGGAAGAACCCTGACAGCAAGTCACTTTATCAAAATAAGCATCAGTAAGACAGGAATACACACTAAGTATGGATAAAGCTCAATTATCTCAGTCATCAAAGGCATCAATATGATGGTCCATACTACAAAAGAGTCATGAAGCATTTAACATTAGCACAATTTCTGGAAATTTACATAGGATTCATATAAAATTATGCACAAAAATGTTGCTGTTCAAAACAGACAGTAACTGTATAATAAATGATATACTCCACATATTGACTGGCATTAAAAACAGATCGCTTACTTAAACCAGTACATGAAGTTTGAGTTGACAGCAGGGAAGCACATGTTGTTGCTACAGGAGCCTCCATAGCTTGGGGGACACGCCGAGCACGGGACACCCACTCTGTACGGAGCTTCTCCTATCCAGTTACCCCTGCAAATGATTTAATATATTAGATTATGAACATAGATTAGATAAGATAAGAGAGATAAGATAAACCTTTATTAGTCCCACAAGTGGAAAATTTGTTTTGCCACAGTACAAAGTTAAAAATTAAGAAACAACAGAATAAAGTTGAATAAAATAGAATAAAAATAAAATACTAGAGATATAGAATATGGACATCTGTGTAGTAAAATATTTACATAAACATATTTTTAGACTATATTATAAAGACTATATTATAAAGACATCATCAAACATGACCCAAACTCATTATGAAAATACATTTGAAATGATTCTGAAGATACCCACATTAAAGGGCCCCTCATATAAGCCTGGTCAGGTTTAAATTAACATACAGCTTATTTTTATCTCTGGTTAAAAGTTACCCTGTTTAATTCTAATGGATAAAGATGGGTTCTGCAAAAATTTGATTCAAATAATGAAAAAAGTAAAATGGTAATGAGTGACTACACTCTAAAGGGGAAACTTTTTTGAACGCACTCTGAACGGCATAGGCGTTTTTGTAGCGTTTTGTATCGACGCTCGATTGGCGTTACACTGGCATCCGTCTGACACTGTTTAACTCCAGCCTGCAGCCCAATGTGTAGTTTCGTTTATTCACCTGTGGGGGCAGTAATCATTCTCTCCAGATTGTTGACGGGTTGGGATTTGTAGTTTTACATTTTCCTTCAAAACTGTCGCGGTTCCCGGAACAATTGAATCATGGGACATATTCGGACTTCCAGAACGTCAACCGAATGCCATGTAAACGCAGTACCGGTGTTTTCTTCCCGTTCGTCAGGATTTCGGCAAAAATTGACACCCAGAAAATGTTGCATGCAGCGTTTTTTTGACGGCACCTGAACGCACAACTGACTTGAGCGCCAGGGCTGAACGTCCGTGTGGACGCTGTGATTTATTCCAATGAGCAGAAAAACAGACGGCGCTCAGTCCGCGCTCACCTGGCGCCACGAACACCAGAAAAACACCTGATTCAGACGCCTGTGTGAACGAGGCCTAACAATACATGATGTCAAAAGTGTACATGATGTGTCTCAATACAGATGTATGAAGCTATATCACATTTTGCTAATCAGTTAATGAATGCTCCCCGATGACGACGCCCATATCAGGATGCGCTCAACAAATAAAAGTGTAAAATATGAGGAGAAACGTGAGAATGAAGTCCCTAGTCAAGTAAGTTGTTGTCACACGTCTATACTGTTAGCTAACATGAGGTGTGTGAGAAACGGACACAGCATACCATGCAATCTGGAAAAAGTGGAATATGTGTGGGCGGTTTTCACCTTTTCCTGCCTGTCCGGCCTATAAAATACCTCAGCTACAATAACGCTAATTCCAGCTGGCCTGTCTATGGACTCTCAGTGTCCGGTTGGTGCTAAGCTTATGATATTAGCTAACATTATTTGAACACAGGACGTGTTCAGATATCTGTATGTCCTGATGATTGTGCCCATTCTGTCCGTTGTGTTTTTGTAAAATCTATTTTATCTATATGAAAATGAAGTTACACTTTTGAATTAAATAACTTCAGTGCATCACTTGTTCAGTGCAGTTCTCAGTTCAAGGCCCCCCGGGTGACCATAGATCTTCATAGCTGAGTGTTTTTCTCCTGCTCTACCACAGCTGTGTCAACTCATCAGCTAATTACCAAAACCTTCATAAGTAGAATCAGATGTTTTGAAGCAGAAAAGAAAAGTGTGCAATGCTGTTCTACAGCTCTCCAGGGTTGGACTGAGGACCACTCTGCTACACTTTAATTAAAAAAAAAATCCACAATGGGTTCTTTGAGCGATGCCACAGAAGAACTATTTTAGTTATTAGAAAGATCCATTGTATCAGACATATGAGAGTGTTTTAAATTAATAAGTATCTTGCATGTAATGTAAAGGTTCCATACCAATCAGGTTCCCATTTAGGAAAATACTGAAAAGTTGAAAAATATATGAAAAGTTCTTCACAGGAACTGAAACTGGTTCTTCTATGACATCACACCAAAGGACCCGTTCTTGCACTCTTATTTAAGAGTGTATGGTATTCAGTGTTGTGCCAGTTTACACTGAAAAAGAACTAGTTCAAAATACAGTTCATTCAAATAAAAATGAACTAGTTTGCGTTCATAGTTCATTTTTAAAAAATATGAACGAAGTTCACAGCTCAAAAATGAACTACTTTACGTTTGTTTTTTTTTTACATTTTCAATACAACACCCTTCTATCCGAACCTCGTTCATATGACTGACCAATCACAGACATAAGTTACATTAAAAAAACAATTTTGAGGTTGAGAATAGATCTTACCACTTAAACAACGCATCATGTTATGGTGAACGTGGAAAAAATGAGGTGCAGGTATACTGTATATTGAACTTTTATTCAGAAAATATTAACACAAAGCCAGAAAAGTGCTCAGAAAAGAACATAACTAAAAATAAGCTAACAGCCGTTGCCTTTATAAAACCTTATCAAACTAGTGAAAATGTACAGCTCTAAAACGCTAGCCTGCTACTACGAGCCGATTCTTTGTAGTGAATCAGAAGAGCCGATTCTTTGTAGTGAATCAGACGAGCCGATTCTTTGTAGTGAATCAGAAGAGCCAATTCTTTGTAGTGAATCAGAAGAGACGATTCTCTGTAGTGAATCAGAAGAGCCGATTCTTTGTAGTGAATCAGAAGAGCCAACTCCCATAGAGTGAAGCCAGCGAACGTAGAATGTGAACTGTGTTCAGTCTCGCAAGATTTAACGTTCATGCACAACACTGATAATCCATGAGGTGCCTTAATTGGTAATGATACCAAAATTATTTCTCACTCAGCTCACTGAATCAAGTGGAGACATCTCATCAAAGATGAGATATTCTATCAGTTTTTTTTTACAGTGAAAAATGGAAAATGTGCAGACGGCATTCTCATAGAGTTAAAAGCTGTTACTCACTTTGGGGAATAATTGCAGACCAGGTAAGTCGCCTGCCTCCATACTGCCCCCCACACCACCATGTTGTAACACACCTGAACCGCACAGCCGACTCGGTTTGATGTCGCCCAGACCATCTACACGAAACCAGAGAACATCTGAGTTTAAAGGCTTAGCGTGGAGAACATCTCATCTGCATAATTTCCTGAATGTAGGTGATGAGCCACAACATGTCTGGTGTCTGAAGTTATCAAGTGGAGCTAGGAGGCTAATGTAGAAAACAAGTCAAATAAGCCTATGTATGCTAACTTACACTATATGGACAAAAGTATTGGGTCGCCTGACCATTACACAGACAGGGACTTTAATGCCATTGCATTCAAATACATAGACCTTAATATGAAATATGATCCCCCCCTTTGCAGCCATAACAGTTTCCACTCTTCTTGGAAGGCTTTCCGCAAGAGTTTCTGTGGGAATTTGTGTCCATTTATTCTGTAGAGTATTTATGAGGTCAGGCACTGGTGTTGGATGAGAAGGTCTGGATCACAATCTTCATTCCAGTTCATCCCAAAGGTGTTGGATGGGGTTGAGATCAGGGCTCTGTGCGGGCCAGTCAAGTTCTTCCACAACGAACTCCTCCATGGAGCTGCTTAGTGCACTGGGGCACAGTCATGCTGGAATAGAAAAGGTTCTTCCCCAAACTGTGTCCACAAAGTTGGAGGCATGGCGCTGTCTAAACTTGCTAAAGCATTAAGATTTACCTTCAATGGAAGTACAGGCCTCCTGAATTAAATCTTTGAGGTGTGCCCCAATACTTTTGTTCATAAAACTAAAGAACGCTTCATACATCAAACATGTGTTGGCTGACCAATTACATTTGGAGAAAATATATTCACATTTGATATTCATCACCAATCTATGCCTTAAAAATCAGTCATTATCAGAAACGACAGAAACTGCTTTCACACTTACTTGTGTGTAATGTGTACACATGGGTCCATAACAGCGCATGGGGCACCTGGGGTTACAGTCTCGGGGATATGGAAAGACATAATCCTTCACTTCATCGTACCAGGGCTTAACCAGCTGGAGGATAGAGCGATAGCTGGGACCGGAAAAAGAACAGAGTAAGTCTCATTGAATGGCTTTAAATCGGGGCTTCAATATGCACATAATACCACATTACTGTTAACAGAGTAAGTCTCACTGAATGGCTTTAAATCGGGGCTTCAAAATGCACATAATACCACATTACTGTTATACTGCTACATACGGTGCAATATATTTAAAACATACTGGCAAAATCAATTTACGAATTAATTAAGCAATTTACACTGGGATCAACAAAGTTTTCTGATTCTGGTTCTGATAATGTGACATGGTTGAAGGTCTGCGATATTTGTACCAAAATTATTTACTTTGTTGGATTACATGAATGAGAACACTGTGATTGTTTGGGGGGATCATTTGCTTATTGCTCCCTTTTGCAATATCAGTATTCCAGGGCCTAATATCACAAAACAGTAATCCCTCAGTTTCACGCGGTTCAGCAGTCGTGGATTCAGGCACACACGGATTTTTTCTGAGAACCGAACTCTCCCCAATACGCAGAAATATCCACAACAACGCAGAAACTGCAAAACACCCTCCAAATATTTTTGCCTTTTTTTGGCAATATTTATATATATTTTACCATTTTAGAGCTAGATTGTCTAGAAAAATATGATTTACTAATTTTATAAGAAAAAAACGTAAATTTATCTACATTTCCATTTAAAAACTATAACTATAAATATAGAAAGTGCGTCTTGAAATGTTGAAATACCTCTGAATTTAGAGGCAGGAGGTCACACACACAAGCGCAGGCACACTTCCTCTCTCTCTGAGACACAGAGCAAAGACACAGACACAGAGAGAGAGTGTGTGTGCGTGTGTGTGGCTGCTCCGTGTCATTTGTTCCCCAATTTTCTACAGTTATCTCAGTTTATTTAGTATTAGTAAGCTGT
>JBBPCY010050273.1:0-13027 GCA_037974405.1 Brachyalestes nurse
GGATCTATCTGTCACCGTGTCCACCAGACCCCGCCTCATGTGCGGGCTGTGTCTGAACTAGAGAGACGAGACGTGTGTTTATGCTACAGAGATAAACTGCCAAGATCCGGCGCACTATTTAAGCACCAGTTAGTAAAAACGTAACATCCTGAGTGTACAAGAAATAAACTAAACGTCACCTCCTCCTGTTCACTAGGCAGCCCCCTATGTAGCAAACACTACATAGTGAATGAGTGAACGAGTGAACAAGTGCACTTTTCGGACACAGCTTATGATATTTTGGAGAACGCCATGCTTTGAGGAAGAACCTTTTCTATTCCAGCATGACTGTGCTCCAGTGCACAAAGCAAGCTCCATAAAGACATGACTGGAGGAGTTCAGTGTGGAAGAACTTGACTGGTCAGCAAAGAGCCCTGATATCAACCCCATCCAACACCTTTGGGATGAACTTCCAAAATCTTGTGGAAAGACTTCTAAGAAGAATGGAAGCTGTTATAGCTGCAAAGGGGAGACTAACTCCATATTAAAGTCTATGTGTTTGAACGCAATGTCATTACAGTCTCTGTTGGTGTAATGGTCATGCGTCCCAATACTTGTGTCCATCCAGTGTACCTTTTTTGTTTCCTCTTATTTAAACACTGGCAGCACTGAACCAGCTATAGAACGTGTGTGACATACTGCTGACCATTTTTATACTCAACAGCAAGTCACAAAGTATCAGAGACCACATATGCACAACTAGTGAACAAGTCAATGCAGTATAAGGGAAGTGTGTTATGATTTGCACATTTCTAACTTCTTGCTATAAACTACACCTTTAAATCACATGAGCAAACCCATAATGTGCCATGAGTAAAGACGGGCCTGAAATATTTTGATTGAAATGTTTTTGCTGGATGATAGCACTAAGCTCACAGAAGCTCCACTGAAATGTGATTTCTGAGCGTGTGTCAGGACAGTCACAATAAATGTACAGATATTTCAGATATTTCAATATTTCCAAAATTGCAATGAACTGACCAGTGATTTATCAAGCTGCCTAGCTAAGACACCGCCTTATTTGGTTTTTACACACTAGATGTACAAAATCCACTGCAACAAATAATGTTGGCAGGAAAAAGCATCTTTCTTTTGATCTAAGCATAGCTTGATGCTTATAGAGACAATTTACCTATCACTTCACGTTACAGGAAAAGTTAAATTCAATATTTAAGTGCTGTTTAGAATCAACAGGGCTGGCAATAAGCTAGGATGTGTCTAGTCAACTGTGATCCCAATAGTCAACTAAACTCGATAAACGGGTTGAGTATTAGCCTGATGATGGGTTTTTCCCCCTTCAATTATTAAAATGATTTTTTTATTGCATTTTGCATTTACTCAGGCTGTTTCTGTTTTCTATTAAATTAGTTTGAAGCATAAATAGAGAAATCAGGAAAAGAAATATGTATTAATTGAAGTCTATCTATCATCTCCCATTATGATATTGATTCAAAACGTTTAAAAAACATTTGAATTAAATTAAAAGGAATTGTCTTGTGAACTGAACGCATTGCACTGGCACAGAACTCTGTCTGCCGTGCACGAAGACCAGTGTACTAGATCTTAAAATACAATGAAAAAGATGGATTAAAAATGTTGAATAATCTTACCATATTTTTTCTTACAACTATTTGAAAATATTAGATATACTGACTATATTTAAGGTGCTTTTAACTGCCAAGATATGTCTTTTTTTTAGCTGTTCCTACAAAGCAGGCAATTAAGCTCTTGCTTTGACTGTATGTAATCCTTATGACTAATCAAACTTTGTAAAAGTATAGCAGGTATGGTAGGTTTTAAGGGGGCTAAAATGACGTCCCAGTACAGCAACAGCCACAGTGGCTCGGGGCTGTCCTGTAATTACTGACATTTCAGCAGAGCGAGACTGAACACTGTACAGAAAAGACCACAGATGAGTCAGCAGCATGATTCACACAGATACGCATTTACTGGGGTCACTAACTTAACATGCACATGCACAAACAGGTTTGTGTTTATACAGTCCTTTGCAAAAGTACTCATCTCTCTTGGTGTTTGTCTTGTTTTGCCGCATTACAATCTGGAATTAAAATTATCATTTGGCTTTTATATAATGGGCTTAACAATATAGTCCATATGCCGAAGTGTGTGTGTGTGTGTATATATATATATATATATAGTAAAAACTGAAAAGTTGTGAGTGCATATGTGCTCATCACGTTTGCTCTGAAATCCCTAAATAAGATCTGGTCCAACCAATTAGGTCACGTAATTTGTTGATTAGGGTCTACCTTTTTGCAATCAAGGTGTCACATGATGTTTGTAGAAAGAGGCTCTAAGCAAGCGACATGAAGATCTAGGGGCACTCCAAACAGGTCGGAAACAGTTGTGGACAAGTATAGATCAAGGTGGGTTATAAAAAAATCCGAAAGTTTGAATATCCCACAGAGCACCATTAAATCCATTAATCAGGGAGGCAACAAGACACCAAGACACCTAAGATAACACTGAAGGAGCTGCAAAGATCCACAGTGGAGATGGGAGTATCGGCCTATATGACCATTTTAAGCTGTGCTCTCCACAGAGCAAGGCTTTATGGAAGAGTGGCCAAAAAAGCCATTGCTTGAAGAAATAAAATAAAAAAAACAAATTTGGCACATGGGAGAAGGCTCTCTTTTGGCAATCGTGGGAAACACTATAAGTGGCCCAAACCCAAAAATTCCAATCACCCCAAGAACACCATTTCCACAGTGAAGCATGGTGGTGGCAGCATCAAGCTGTGAGGCTGTTTTTCATCAGCAGGAATAGAAAAACTCTTCCAGACCGAAGCTCTTCCAACCTTCCAGACTGCACTAAATGCAAGGCAATTATTGAGGAAAAACTGTTTAAGTCTGCCAAAGATTTGAGACTGGGACAAATGTTCACCTTCCAGCAGGACAATGTTATAAATATCTTGGAGTAGGCTAGTCAAAGCCCAGACTTAAATCCAATTGAGTATCTGTGGCAGTTTTGCCTTTAGTAATGGGGGGGGGTGGATTTTGCATGTTATGTAAATTAAATAGAGCTAAGCCATTTTAATTCCAAGTTGTAATGCGACAAAACATGACAAAAATGTTGGGGGATATATATGTATGTATACCAAGCCATCTTCTTTCATTGTTTAGTCGTCCAGTTCTGACGCTCATGTGTGCATCATAGGTACCATCGCTGGTAGACAGGTCAGCTTAGACACCCTGGCTGTCTGCAACACTTTACAAAGTAAGTCCTATGGAGACGCTCCTGTAAGTAGGTTAGCCCTGTTTTTCTCTTTCTACTGCACACACATTCCTCAGTATGTCTGTAGAGTGGGAGGGAAATGTCACATAGCTACAAAGAGTGAAACACAGAAGCACTGCAGACTGCTTTGCTACCTGGGGCTTACATAAGTGCTGGACATACACAAACAAACACACACACACACACACACACACACACACACACACAAATGAATAGCAGTACAGCAGAATTAATCCCAAACCTTAACACAGGGCCAGTGCATGTTCACATGAAACATATCTCCTTGAAGTAAAGTGTAAAGTGGCCATTTTTTCACATGTGAACACACCACAGCACATCACACAGTCTGAACAGTGTGAAATTCTTCTCTGCATTTAACCCATTCACTAAGTGTAGCAGTGGGCAGCTACAGTGTGTAGGGACATTACCTTGCTCAAGGGTACTTCAGAGGCGCCACTGGCAGTCCTGGGATTCAAATCCACAACCTTCTAAATGCAGGGGCACCTCCCTAACCACCAGGCCACTAGTTGCCACAAAACTGTGCCCGGTGTGAGGCTCGAACCCATGACCTTCAGATTATGAGACTGCTGGTTCAGTTCAACATGCTTGGAGGAGAATACTAACCACCAGATGTGTTAGATCTGCTATCAGATGCCCATTAAGTGATGAGGGGAGAAGGAGGGCCATCCTTCTAACCAACATAGCAAAGAAATCTGTGCTCTTCAGCGACTGGTCAATGGGGAATGGGGATTGAACTTGTATTCTCTAAATGTTAGCAGCAACATTTGATTATGATTCTTTATCAAATGACTCAGTCAAACTTATACACCAAGTTTTATAGTACTGTCTTAGATTTTTGTTAGAAAATAGCTAATGATCATTATCATACTGCATTGTAATCCAAACTTTCCAAACATACAGCAGTAAGTCATCACCTTGATGAGTAATGTATTTTTATACCCCTAACATGCACACATAAAACTCACCTTCTCTCGTCCTCAACTTGGATCCCTACTGACTGAAACTTTGACTGGTCCTCTGCTTCCTGATCTTCTGGACCATCCACCTGTTTTACACAACATGCAGGTTATACACACACACACAAACACATATATGGCTCTGTCACTAAGTGAACATTGTGTACAGACATCATTAAAAAAAAGCTTTGGCTCCATCTGACAGACAATAGCTTAAATAATTGATTCGCTACAATAAGTTCACACTCCAATATACAAGAGAGTTTGGTCTTGTAAAATTCCTCTTATAATCGCACTGCCAAGACGTAGAGGGTGAAAACCAGCACATGCTTCCCCCAAGTCACATGAAGCGCATCTTTTCAAACTGTGGCAAATTTAGCCCATGCTGTGTGAACTTGTGTTCTCTCAATGTTAGCGGGTACATTTGTTTATGATTTTCCATGAAATGACGAGATCAATGTATTCATTGATCTCTATACGACAGCATAAAGCAACCACTGCTGTGTTTTTGTTTTTGCAGAGACATGGCTCAGCAACAGCGTTCCAGGGGAGGCAATTCAGATGGAGGGCTTGTTAGCACTTTGCTATGATGCAGCCCAGTCTCATAATACCTGAAGAGGGTACTTGTGTGTGTGTGCTTCAACACAGACTGAATACACAACACAGCATGAATACTTCTGGAGATTGTGACTGTTAGATGAAGATCATTTTATTTACCATGGGAATTCAGCACCACGCTCATAGTTGCAGTGTACATTCCACCCAGCACTAACGCTAACAACGTGCTCGCTAAACATCATGGAGCTTAAAAACTCAGACCCAGAAAGACTGTTTATTTTCGCTGGAGATTTCAACCATGCAAATCTCAAGTCAGTTCTCCTTAAATTCCATCAGTATGTGGAGTTTTCAACAAGAATGTGTGGGGGGTGGGGTTGGGGGGATACTGTGTTCACACAAGTGCTGGACTGTGTTCACACTAACATCATATCTCACAGAGCTATGCCCTCACCTTGGTTGCTCTGACCATATCTCTTTTAGGCTGATTCCAGCGTGTGGACCGGCTCATCAGACATGCTAAGCCCGTTCTGAAGTTGGCGAAACTTGGCCCCCAGTAGCCATCTCTAAACTTATGGATTGCTTTGAGCACACTGACTGGCACATGAATAGGGAGGCTACAGCTCGATCAATCTGGAGGAGTCTGCGGCGTCTGTGACTGGCTACATCAGGAAGTGTAGCAATGATGCGACTCTTTCCAAGACCATCACTACATGCTCCAACCAGAAGCTGTGGATGACTACAGAGGTGCGTGCAAGACGCTGCTTTTAGATTAGGTGACAAGGCTGGACTGAAAACCGCCTCCTGTGACAATGAGGCGGGATATAGACGGGTGCAGTATCAACAACATTTCCTTGAATGTGGACAAAACTAAAGGAATTGTTGTTGACTACAGGAGAGAACTTCAGTGGAGGTTGTCCAGAGCACCACGTTTTTGGTGTTAACATCATGGAGAACCTCACATGGACCCTCAATACCAGCTCCATCATTATTTTCTGTGGAGAGCACTGTCCCTTCAGTCCTTTCCTGCTACTTGTGTAGTCCTGTGGTCTCCTGTTTTTGCTTTTTCTGTTGCACCATGGCCCTGGAGAAACGCTGTTTCATTTCATTGTGTACTGTGTATTTGGTTGAAAAGATAATAGACAGCTACTTGACTTGACTAAAAAAGGAATTTGTTCATTGAGCGTACCGTTACCAAAAATAATGATTAGTTAAAGAGTGACAGAGAAATCCGCCAATCATGTTACAAGAGACAGCCTAACCGATTGATCTCTGTCATCTCTATAATAATAACAAGAACAATAACAATAATAATAATAATATGTCCCATACAAACATAATAGAGCTTCACCTTGACAACTAATTGCATCCTTAGTTGGCACAGACCTAATAAATGCTTCTCCCTGTCTCACCTGGATGCCGATGGATAAGCAGCGGCCCTTGCGCAGGGCTTCTCTGTGTCCGTCCTCCAGTGCAGGCACTGGGACAGGCAGTGGGAGAGGCAGTGGGATGGGGATGGGTAGGGGCATGGAGGTGCTCATGTTGCTGCTGCTGACGTGCTGGCTGGCCGGACCGTGAACCTGGGCGTTAGCTGCCTCGATGGCCGCGGTCAGGGCCTTCATGCTGTCAATGCTTTCGGTGGAGTTGCTGAGGCCCGAGTGCAGTGTGACCTCACCCCGGTGACCCGGGCCATCCATGTAGGCGTCCTGTGCTGACTCAGTGCTGCTCTGGGCCGTAATGCTGATAAAAGGCTTGGTGGAGGTGCGCGGGGGCACAGGGGGTGGAGTCTTTTTATAGGTGGTGATACATGACGACACTGCAAAAAGAACACAATAATGGATGTAAAATGAGACGGGTTTAGACAGGCCTGATCTGTTGAATATCTATAATCAGTATGTTTAATATGTTTATGTATCATTTAATATGTTAATTGTCATACTATGTAACATTCTGTAAATAATTTGTTTCCCCCCCAAACAACCTGTGCTCATGTACCCATTCAACAGGACAAGTATTTTAAAGCTTCCTCCCATCTCCAAGATACATGGTCTGGAAGGGCTTTTTCCAGCCTTTTGTAAAATGACAGCAAAATGATAAAATGTACTAATGGTTAGTGAATAATTTAAAATATGAATAATAACAGTAACAACCGTATTTCTGATAACGGTTATATGTTGTTAACAAGCAGCTGGTTAGGGCATTTTTCCTGCGATCAGGAGGTTGTGGGTTCGATTCCCAAGACTGCTTAGAACCTCTGAGGTACCCTTGCTTCACTTGGTAAATGGGTTAAATGAGGAGGAAGAATTTCATGCTGTGTGCTGTGGTGTGTTCATGTATGACAGAATGGTCACTCCCAGTAGGCTATTTTTGCCAATCTACATCATAAAAAAAATGTTTTATGAACATAATGTGTGTGTGTTCACATCTTTATATATATTTAGTATTTTACAACAAGCCAACTGTTATTTTAAACCAGAGCAAGTTGTTTTATAAGAGTCAATTACAAACTAGTGCTGCTTTAAAGAAAACTTACTTCCAAAACACTTACACCTAAATTTTAACATCTGTTAACCTTTTTGAAATTTTCTATTGGTTCATTCGTCATGAAAATAATTTTAAGCTCTGTAGAAAATTATACCTCTTCACTCAGTACATTGTTGTGGTACAGCTATCTTAACTATTCAAGAGAGTGACCAGTCTTTAAACTCTACAACATTTATTTTGGTCAACTAGTCTATAACAAGTCCAAGCATGACTGTATCCCATTTTTGTCTTAGGAATTTTCTTAACCCTCTTTATTTCTTTTTCTTCACTAAATAAATCCTGGTGACCAAACTGTAAGTTCTATAAACAAGAAACTTGGTCAGTAGGCAATAGTACCTTCTTAAACTCTGGCAGGCAACCACAGCTCTGAATGATGGGACAACATTTGGGACAACATATCTTCTTCTTCTTCTTATTATTATTATTATAACTGCTATATAACTGTAATAAAGCTTAAAAATTGTACCATTTATTAATACAAGGCATCAAGGATGAATGAACCTATAGAAATGACCTAAAGGTATTTGAATAACATCTTGACATTACAGTTAAATATTTTTGTTCACCAAAACATATACAATAAAAAGAAGGTACTACACTGATATCATTATAGTTGTTATAATTACTCTTATTATTATTAAATTAATTACCATTACTAATAAGGCTTCTTTATGCTCATTTTAAAATAAGCTATAAAACGGCAGTAATTCCTGTAGCTGTAGCTGAATTCCACCATATCAGCTGTAGTTTGTTACAGAACACATGCTGTTTTGTGTTTTGCACGGCCTCAGATTCAAGGCCTTCACTACAAAGAGGGAGAAAAGCCCCATATCCCAGAATAAACACGAGATAATCCAGAGAGTTTGTGGAATATAAAATGATGTTGTGAGTGTTTGTTCGTGTGTGTGAGGGCATTATCCACTATGTACTGCAGTGACAGCAAATGCCCACAAGAGTGCAAGCTAGAGCAAGTCAGAAAAGAGAGGATTCTCTTTCTCTCGCCTTCTTCATTATTCTTTCTGTTCGTTCACACGCGAATAAATGCCACCGCTCCTTCATGCCGCACTGAACTGGAATTAGGTCACGACATAAAAGCAGCAGACAGAAAAACACACAGAGTCCCAGATGAAGAAAGATAGAAAGAGTTCCCCAACATTCATCAGGCTAACTTGCATGCTAGCCAAAAAAGAGAACATCCAAAGATGAAGGCAGCCAGGTCTGTGCTCGAAATACACTCACAGAACATGCAAACAGCCTTTCCACTCGCATTTGGGGCTCCAAGCAACATAACATCTCGGGCAACAAGGATAAGAAACAATTTTTGATGTTAATCAGAGAAATCTAAGCTTCCATTACTTGTGAGCTACACTGGTCTTGTAGCTACTTCAAACGTTTATTGACAGATCATCTACATTTGGGGTTAATTTTCTTATATCTTACAACTTATTTTTCTGAAGGACTTCAGCTTAAATCGCTTTCTCCCCTTAATTTAACTGACAGGGGCAACACATATGCACACTGTTGCATGAAGACACGACAGATGTATAATGCCAGTGACAATAGAGACCCCCTCTAATTAGTAAAACGGACTCCCTAAATCCTCATAGCAATGTTCTAGAGCACTGCTTTCCCTTGCAAAGCATATGTTTATGTCTATATGGCTCTATTAAACACTAGTTTTTCAAAAGTTCTTTCTGAAGGCGGGTTTCACAGGCTGACAAAAAGACTGGATCTAATTGTCATGGTTCACCACTGCAGTAAGTTTGTATGATGATAACAAACAAACTAATATATTTATTTACTATTTTGTATAGTGTATAGTTTTTGATATTACACTCTTGTATAGTTTTTATTCTACTGGTTTTGCTGCTTATTTTGTTCTGTCCACTCTGCTGCTGTAACAATTGACAATTTCCCACCAGTGGGAGTAATAAAGGTTTATCTTATCTTAACTGGTTAATATAACGTCTGTTAACCGATAGCTACATTAGGTCCAGTGCATGACCATTCTGTAGAACATTTATGTTGGAAGCATGGCGTTCTCCAAAATGTCTTGGTATGCTGAAGCATTAAGATTGCCCTTCACTGGAAGTAAGGGGTCTAGCCCAAACCCAGAGAAACAGGTGTGGCCCAAAAGTTTTGTCCATATAGTGTATCTTGGGTGCCTGACTGACTACATTTGGGTTGAGTGGTAAATTGTACTGTATGCTTGTAAAAAGGGTCATACTTCTGACAAGAGAATAATTTTCTTTCTCTTGGAAAACGCAGAAAGCCTCAAAGCCTCAGCATGTCCTTGAACATTCACTGGACTCAAATTAAACAGCACGTCCACACACACACACACACACACACACACACACACACACACACACACACACAGGCTGTGTGGTTAAAGTAAGTCTAATGAGGTGAAAGCAGATAAGAGGGCCTGTCTCTGGTCCAGTATAGCAGAGAGAGAGAGAGAGAGAGCAGTGTGTGGCTCGCCAGGCAGTTCAGTCTACATTTTAGCTCATCGTGTTCCAGTGTGTGCTGCAAGAGATAAGGCCAACACACTCTGCCTCTGCAAACACACTCCATCAGCTCCAGAAATGTCCCTCAGTCTCTTCCTGTCTTGTTCCTTCTCTTTTTCGTACCCTCTGACTCTGTATCGCTACTCTGCTCGTCCTCCCTTTTATCTCCTTCTCTTTTGCTCTCTTTATTTCTCACTCTTTCCCCTCTCTTGCTTTTTCCTCATCCGACACCTTTAGGATGAACTGGAACGGAATTTGCCAGCTCATACTCGTTTCGCTCTTCATCTTTTGCTCTTTAAATTGTTCTCCGGCTTTCTCTGAATTGCTCTCTACACACTCTCTCTTGCTTCTTTCTCCCTTGTTCTTTCCGTCATTACCTCTTTTAGTCCCTCTTTTCCAGTCTCTCTCTCTCCCTTTGCCTCTGTCTTTCACTCTTTTTCCTGTATTAGCACCCTGCTTTTTACTTCTATTTTTAATCTTTCTCTAACTGCCTCTCTCTTCCCCTCTCTTTCTACCTTCCCTCTCCTCCCTCTCCCTCTTTTTAATCATCCCTCTTCGTTCTCTACCTGAGAGTGTGCTGATATCACTGACAGCAGCAGCTGTGACACTATAATCACACGCAGCTTTAAATTTGTCCCCAGCCGGCTTGTTGGTGCTGATTGTGTCTTTATCTTTGCCATTTGCTGCTGCCTCCAAGAAACCGAAAGATACTCTAGTTTCTCCAGATTTGCCCTCTCCTGCCTGCTTACACCCACATGACCCAACAGAGACAAGGGCAAAGACACACTCGGGCAAGCTCCGTTGACTCGGTAAGAAAGGTCATGCTGATAAGACCCAAACCGTGCAACAGAGCTCTGAGTGGGGTGCATTTTCATAAGAGTGTGAAGCATCTTATAATTAAATTAAGTCCTGTAGAGTCTTTCTGCAGGCACCCTAGTGGCGGCTCCACTTACAAAATGCATTTTTTGTTTACACTGAATAAAATGTTTTTTTTTTATTCTCCAGGAAAGTTATGATTGTCATGACATGGCATAACATACCAAACGAAACACATCTACTGTTAACCACAAAATGAAAATACTAAGATTATGGCTAATTGAATAATATGTACTCCCAAGACATTACTGGCAATTGGCCAATTTGGAGCTACAAAGGTCATGTAAGTATTGGGATCTTCTACTCCAACAACTGGATTAGTGCAAAGTGTATGCCTAAATAATCACACATCTCTCGAAGCATGCTGAGATGTAAAATAATCCCAAACAGATTTGCTTCTGTGGTTTAGTACACAGTAATTAATACCAGAGAAAAGTGTGTTAAAAGTGTTAAAAATTGTGTTTATTTGTATTATATCACTGACGGTCCTATTCCACACTAGAAGTTCTGTGCTATATTAACAGCATATTGTCTTGCTAATATTCTACTGCATTTAATCATAAACAAACACCATTCTTGTGTACACTACATGGACAAAAGTATTGGGATGTCTGACTATTACATCAACAGTGACTTTAATGACATTGCATTCAAATACATAGACTTTAATATGGAGTTGGTCCCCCCTTTATAGCTTCCACTCTTCTTGGAAGGCTTTCCACAAGATTTTGGAGAATTTCTGTTGGAATGTGTGCCCATTCATTCTGTAGAGCATTTATGAGGTCAGGCACTGATATTAGACAAGAAGGCCTGACTCGCAATCTCCCAAGTTCTTCCACACCAAACTCCTCCAGCCATGTCTGGGGCACAGTCATGCAGGAATAGAAAAGGTTCTTCCCCAAACTGTGTCCACAAAGTTGGAAGCATGGCGTTGGCATTAAGATTGCCCTAGACTAGGCCAAACCCTGAATTAAACGGTGTTCTGATACTTTTGTCCAATACTTTTAGTTTAGGACTGAAAAACCTCCCTTTTCTACTGCCTCTAGTGGCTGTTCACCTGAACAGCAACAAAAGACAGAGAGTACAGTGAAAAAGCCAGTTTATGACCCTCACATAACAAATGTATGTCATTCCATACTAGTAACAGAAGTTAAAATGCAAATAAACAGAACTAAGTAAAGAACATCTGTGACAGCTCACCCAGAGTGACTAAAAATAGCCCCACTTTGCAGCGAATGGCTATTTGTGGCACATCTAAGGAACACCCACACACAAACAAGTCTAATGCAGTCGGATGTGACTCATCATTTGATCGGAAGGGGAAGAACAGCAAAAGAGTGAAGACATTATTGCAGGCTGGGGATGAGTATAATGTGCACTCTTACATAAATACAAGTCTGTTCGGTTCCACAGACGGAGAGAAGAAGAGTACCTAAAGGAGCTGTCTGTAGCGTTCAAAAATATAGAAATAAGGCGGTAGATAAACATAATAATAAATAAATGTATACAATTCTTACATGCTAGCTCTTAAGTTAATATAGTCATGACTGACTAATAGAGATCTGTAAAATGAAAACAAATGAAGAGACTCTGGATTGTTTCCATGATTAATAGAGCTATAAATGATTTAAAAGCGACATGCAGATTACAATAAAAATCCTATAAATAGATTATGTATTTATAAATAAAAATATTTCAGTAACTTCTTATTGACAAACATATAAAACTACCTTTTGTTGTCTAGTTTATTCATTCATTCATTATTTTTCTGCAACCGCTTAATCCTTAATAGGGTCGTGGGTGTTGTCTAGTATAGAGAAGGGCACATTTATTGGTCAGGTCCTACTCTAATATAGACAAGAAAAGGTCACTTTAGATGGTTTAGAAACACTGACCTTTAACAGGTTGTGGATCACTGGGATTCAAACTCTTGATAATGAAACAAAACCTGAGCTAAACAGCTGAAGAAGAACACAAAAGCTCCATTATCAAAGTATTGCAAAAAATAAAACTTTCTCCCAATCCGAAGCCTTGGAATAAAAATAAATCTTAGAACACACAAAAAAAATGAAATAAGAAAAAACAAGAACAATACGAGATGATAAACAGATTAGGGGTGTAGCGGTACAGAAAGGTCACGGTTCGGTTCGCACTATAGTTCTGACATCACGGTTCGGTACGGTTCACGATACACCGAAGTTAAGTAACAAAAAGTTCTAAAGAATGAGGCTTGGTTTGTTTTTGTTTATTTTAAATAAACAGCAGTGTATT